>JASTWF010000040.1:2147358-2210905 GCA_030390025.1 Squalus acanthias
CCTGGGTTAGAGAGGGTTCCTGCTCCTGATCACTGTCAGTGACCCTGGGTTAGAGCGGGTTCCTGCTCCTGATCACTGTCCAGTGACCCCTGGGTTAGAGAGGGTTCCTGCTCCTGATCACTGTCCAGTGACCCCTGGGTTAGAGAGGGTTCCTGCTCCTGATCACTGTCCAGTGACCCCTGGTTAGAGAGGGTTCCTGCTCCTGATCACTGTCCAGTGACCCTGGGTTAGAGAGGGTTCCTGCTCTGATCACTGTCCAGTGACCCCTGGTTAGAGAGGGTTCCTGCTCTGATCGCTGTCCAGTGACCCTGGGTTAGAGAGAGGGTTCTGCTCCTGATCACTGTCCAGTGACCCCTGGGTTAGAGAGGGTTCCTGCTCCTGATCACTGTCCAGTGACCCCTGGGTTAGAGAGGGTTCCTGCTCTGATCACTGTCCAGTGACCCCTGGGTTAGAGGGGTGTTCTGCTCCTGATCACTGTCCAGTGACCACTGGGTTAGAGAGGGTTCCTGCGTCTGATCACTGTCCAGTGACCCCTGGGTTAGAGAGGGTTCCTGCTCCTGATCACTGTCCAGTGACCCTGGGTTAGAGAGGGTTCCTGCTCCTGATCACTGTCCAGTGACCCCTGGGTTAGAGAGGGTTCCTGCTCCTGATCACTGTCCAGTGACCCCACTGGGTTAGAGAGGGTTCCTGCTCCTGATCACTGTCCAGTGACCCCTGGGTTAGAGAGGGTTCCTGCTCCTGATCACTGTCCAGTGACCCCTGGGGTTAGAGCGGGTTCCTGCTCCTGATCACTGTCCAGTGACCCCTGGGTTAGAGAGGGTTTCCTGCTCCTGATCACTGTCCAGTGACCCTGGGTTAGAGAGGGTTCCTGCTCCTGATCACTGTCCAGTGACCCCTGGGTTAGAGAGGGTTCCTGCTCCTGATCACTGTCCAGTGACCCCTGGGTTAGAGGGGTTCCTGTCCTGATCACTGTCCAGTGACCTGTGTTAGAGAGGGTTCCTGCTCTGCTCGCTGTTCCGTGACCCTGGGTTAGAGAGGGTTCCTGCTCCTGATCACTGTCCAGTGACCCCTGGGTTAGAGAGGGTTCCTGCTCCTGATCACTGTCCAGTGACCCTGGGTTAGAGAGGGTTCCTGCGTCTGATCACTGTCCAGTGACCCCTGGGTTAGAGAGGGTTCCTGCTCCTGATCACTGTCCAGTGACCACTGGGTTAGAGAGGGTTCCTGCTCCTGATCACTGTCCAGTGACCCCTGGGTTAGAGAGGGTTCCTGCTCCTGATCACTGTCCAGTGACCCCTGGGTTTGGGAGGGTTCCTGCTCCTGATCACTGTCCAGTGACCCCCTGGGTTAGAGAGGGTTCCTGCTCCTGATCACTGTCCAGTGACCCCTGGGTTAGAGAGGGTTCCTGCTCCTGATCACTGTCCAGTGACCCTGGGTTAGAGAGGGTTCCTGCTCCTGATCACTGTCCAGTGACCCCTGGTTAGAGAGAGGTTCCTGCTCCTGATCACTGTCCAGTGACCCTGGGTTAGAGAGGGTTCCTGCTCCTGATCACTGTCCAGTGACCCCTGGGTTAGAGAGGGTTCCTGCTCTGATCACTGTCCAGTGACCCCTGGGTTAGAGCGGGTTCCTGCTCCTGATCACTGTCCAGTGACCCCTGGGTTAGAGAGGGTTCCTGCTCCTGATCACTGTCCAGTGACCCCTGGGTTAGAGAGGGTTTCTGCTCCTGATCACTGTCCAGTGACCCCTGGGTTAGAGAGGGTTCCTGCTCCTGATCACTGTCCAGTGACCCCTGGGTTAGAGAGGGTTCCTGCTCCTGATCACTGTCCAGTGACCCCTGGGTTAGAGAGGGTTCCTGCTCCTGATCACTGTCCAGTGACCCCTGGGTTAGAGAGGGTTCCTGCTCCTGATCACTGTCCAGTGACCCTGGGTTAGAGAGGGTTCCTGCTCCTGATCACTGTCCAGTGACCCCTGGGTTAGAGAGGGTTCCTGCTCCTGATCACTGTCCAGTGACCCTGGGTTAGAGAGGGTTCCTGCTCCTGATCACTGTCCAGTGACCCTGGGTTAGAGAGGGTTCCTGCTCCTGATCACTGTCCAGTGACCCCTGGGTTAGAGAGGGTTCCTGCTCTGATCACTGTCAGTGACCCCTGGTTAGAGAGGGTTCCTGCTCCTGATCACTGTCCAGTGACCCTGGGTTAGAGAGGGTTCCTGCTCCTGATCACTGTCCAGTGAACCCTGGGTTAGAGAGGGTTCCTGCTCCTGATCACTGTCCAGTGACCCCTGGGTTAGAGAGGGTTCCTGCTCCTGATCACTGTCCAGTGACCCCTGGGTTAGAGAGGTTTCCTGCTCCTGATCACTGCTGTCCAGTGACCCCTGGGTTAGAGAGGGTTCCTGCTCCTGATCACTGTCCAGTGACCCTGGGTTAGAGAGGGTTCCTGCTCCTGATCACTGTCCAGTGACCCCTGGGTTAGAGAGGGTTCCTGCTCCTGATCACTGTCCAGTGACCCTGGGTTAGAGAGGGTTCCTGCTCCTGATCACTGTCCAGTGACCCCTGGGTTAGAGAGGGTTCCTGCGTCTGATCACTGTCCAGTGACCCCTGGGTTAGAGAGGGTTCCTGCTCCTGATCACTGTCCAGTGACCCCTGGGTTAGAGAGGGTTCCTGCTCCTGATCACTGTCCAGTGACCCCTGGGTTAGAGAGGGTTCCTGCTCCTGATCACTGTCCAGTGACCCCTGGGTTAGAGAGGGTTCCTGCTCCTGCTCGCTGTTCCGTGACCCTGGGTTAGAGAGGGTTCCTGCTCCTGATCACTGTCCAGTGACCCCTGGGTTAGAGAGGGTTCCTGCTCCTGATCACTGTCCAGTGACCCCTGGGTTAGAGAGGGTTCCTGCTCCTGATCACTGTCCAGTGACCCCTGGGTTAGAGAGGGTTCCTGCTCCTGATCACTGTCCAGTGACCCTGGGTTAGAGAGGGGTTCCTGCTTCTGATCACTGTCCAGTGACCCCTGGGTTAGAGAGGGTTCCTGCTCCTGATCACTGTCCAGTGACCCTGGGTTAGAGAGGGTTCCTGCTCCTGATCACTGTCCAGTGACCCCTGGGTTAGAGAGGTTCCTGCTCCTGATCACTGTCAGTGACCCCTGGGTTAGAGAGGGTTCCTGCTCCTGATCACTGTCCAGTGACCCCTGGGTTAGAGAGGGTTCCTGCTCCTGATCACTGTCCAGTGACCCCTGGGTTAGAGAGGGTTCCTGCTCCTGATCACTGTCCAGTGACCCTGGGTTAGAGAGGGTTCCTGCTCCTGATCACTGTCCAGTGACCCCTGGGTTAGAGAGTGTTCCTGCTCCTGATCACTGTCCAGTGACCCCTGGGTTAGAGGGGTTCCTGCTCCTGATCACTGTCCAGTGACCACTGGTTAGAGAGGTTCCTGCTCCTGACACTGTCCAGTGACCCCTGGGTAGGAGGGTTCCTGTCTGACTACTGTCCCAGTGACCCCTGGGTTAGATGAGGGTTCCTGCTCCTGATCACTGTCCAGTGACCCCTGGGTTAGAGAGGGTTCCTGCTCCTGATCACTGCCCAGTGACCCTGGGTTAGAGAGGGTACCTGCTCCGATCACTGTCCAGGGACCCCTGGATTAGAGAGGGTTCCTGCTCCTGATCACTGTCCAGTGACCCCTGGGTTAGAGAGGGTCCCTGCTCCTGATCACTGTCCAGTGACCCCTGGGTTAGAGAGGGTTTCCTGCTCCTGATCACTGTCCAGTGACCCCTGGGTTAGAGAGGGTTCCTGCTCCTGATCACTGTCCAGTGACACCTGGGTTAGAGAGGGCTTCCTGCTCCCTGATCAGCTGTCCAGTGACCCTGGGTTAGAGAGGGTTCCTGCTCCTGATAGCTGTCCGTGACCATGGGTTAGAGAGGTTCTGCTCCTGATCACTGTCCAGTGACCCCTGGGTTAGAGGGGTTCCTGCTCCTGATCACTGTCCAGTGACCCCCTGGGTTAGAGAGGGTTCCTGCTCCTGATCACTGTCCAGTGACCCCTGGGTTAGAGAGGGTTCCTGCTCCTGATCACTGTCCAGTGACCCTGGGTTAGAGAGGGTTCTGCTCTGATCACTGTCCAGTGACCCCTGGGTTAGAGAGGGTTCCTGCTCCTGATCACTGTCCAGTGACCCTGGGTTAGAGAGGTTCCTGCTCCTGATCACTGTCCAGTGACCCCTGGGTTAGAGAGGGTTCCTGTCCTGATCACTGTCCAGTGACCCCTGGGTTAGTGCGGGTTCCTGCTCCTGATCACTGTCCAGTGACCCCCTGGGTTAGAGAGGGTTCCTGCTCCTGATCAGTGCCCAGTGACCCCTGGGTTAGAGAGGGTTCCTGCTCCTGATCACTGTCCAGTGACCCTGGGTTAGAGAGGGTTCCTGCTCCTGATCACTGTCCAGTGACCCCTGGGTTAGAGAGGGTTCCTGCTCCTGATCACTGTCCAGTGACCCCCTGGGTTAGAGAGGTTCCTGCTCCTGATCACTGTCCAGTGACCCCTGAGTTAGAGAGGGTTCCTGCTCCTGCTCGCTGTCCCGTGACCCTGGGTTAGAGAGGGTTCCTGCTCCTGATCACTGTCCAGTGACCCCTGGGTTAGAGAGGGTTCCTGCTCCTGATCACTGTCCAGTGACCCCTGGGTTAGAGAGGGTTCCTGCTCCTGATCACTGTCCAGTGACCCCTGGGTTAGAGAGGGTTCCTGCTCCTGATCACTGTCCAGTGACCCCTGGGTTAGAGAGGGTTCCTGCTCCTGATCACTGTCCAGTGACCCCTGGGTTAGAGAGGGTTCCTGCTCCTGATCACTGTCCAGTGACCCCTGGGTTAGAGAGGGTTCCTGCGTCTGATCACTGTCCAGTGACCCCTGGGTTAGAGAGGGTTCCTGCTCCTGATCACTGTCCCAGTGACCCCTGGGTTAGAGAGGGTTCCTGCTCCTGATCACTGTCCAGTGACCCCTGGGTTAGAGAGGGTTCCTGCTCCTGATCACTGTCCAGTGACCCCTGGGTTAGAGAGGGTTCCTGCTCCTGATCACTGTCCAGTGACCCCTGGGTTAGAGAGGGTTCCTGCTCCTGATCACTGTCCAGTGACCCCTGGGTTAGAGAGGGTTCCTGCTCCTGATCACTGTCCAGTGACCCCTGGGTTAGAGAGGGTTCCTGCTCCTGATCACTGTCCAGTGACCCCTGGGTTAGAGAGGGTTCCTGCTCCTGATCACTGTCCAGTGACCCCTGGGTTAGAGAGGGTTCCTGCTCCTGATCACTGTCCAGTGACCCCTGGGTTAGAGAGGGTTCCTGCTCCTGATCACTGTCCAGTGACCCCTGGGTTAGAGAGGGTTCCTGCTCCTGCTCGCTGTCCCGTGACCCTGGGTTAGAGAGGGTTCCTGCTCCTGATCACTGTCCAGTGACCCCTGGGTTAGAGAGGGTTCCTGCTCCTGATCACTGTCCAGTGACCCTGGGTTAGAGAGGGTTCCTGCTCCTGATCACTGTCCAGTGACCCCCCTGGGTTAGAGAGGGTTCCTGCTCCTGATCACTGTCCAGTGACCCCTGGGTTAGAGAGGGTTCCTGCTCCTGATCACTGTCCAGTGACCCCTGGGTTAGAGAGGGTTCCTGCTCCTGATCACTGTCCCAGTGACCCCTGGGTTAGAGAGGGTTCCTGCTCCTGATCACTGTCCAGTGACCCCTGGGTTAGAGAGGGTTCCTGCTCCTGATCACTGTCCAGTGACCCTGGGTTAGAGAGGGTTCCTGCTCCTGATCACTGTCCAGTGACCCCTGGGTTAGAGAGGGTTCCTGCTCCTGATCACTGTCCAGTGACCCAGGGTTAGAGAGGGTTCCTGCTCCTGATCACTGTCCAGTGACCCCTGGGTTAGAGAGGGTTCCTGCTCCTGATCACTGTCCAGTGACCCCTGGGTTAGAGAGGGTTCCTGCTCCTGATCACTGTCCAGTGACCCCTGGGTTAGAGAGGGTTCCTGCTCCTGATCACTGTCCAGTGACCCCTGGGTTAGAGAGGGTTCCTGCTCCTGATCACTGTCCAGTGACCCCTGGGTTAGAGAGGGTTCCTGCTCCTGATCACTGTCCAGTGACCCCTGGGTTAGAGAGGGTTCCTGCTCCTGATCACTGTCCAGTGACCCCTGGGTTAGAGAGGGTTCCTGCTCCTGATCACTGTCCAGTGACCCCTGGGTTAGAGAGGGTTCCTGCTCCTGATCACTGTCCAGTGAACCCCTGGGTTAGAGAGGGTTCCTGCTCCTGATCACTGTCCAGTGACCCCTGGGTTAGAGAGGGTTCCTGCTCCTGATCACTGTCAGTGACCCCTGGGTTAGAGAGGGTTTCCTGCTTCCTGATCACTGTCCAGTGACCCCTGGGTTAGAGAGGGTTCCTGCTCCTGATCACTGTCCAGTGACCCCTGGGTTAGAGAGGGTTCCTGCTCCTGATCACTGTCCAGTGACCCCTGGGTTAGAGAGGGTTCCTGCTCCTGATCACTGTCCAGTGACCCCTGGGTTAGAGAGGGTTCCTGCTCCTGATCACTGTCCAGTGACCCCTGGGTTAGAGAGGGTTCCTGCTCCTGATCACTGTCCCAGTGACCCCTGGGTTAGAGAGGGTTCCTGCTCCTGATCACTGTCCAGTGACCCCTGGGTTAGAGAGGGTTCCTGCTCCTGATCACTGTCCAGTGACCCCTGGGTTAGAGAGGGTTCCTGCTCCTGATCACTGTCCAGTGACCCCTGGGTTAGAGAGGGTTCCTGCTCCTGATCACTGTCCAGTGACCCCTGGGTTAGAGAGGGTTCCTGCTCCTGATCACTGTCCAGTGACCCCTGGGTTAGAGAGGGTTCCTGCTCCTGATCACTGTCCAGTGACCCCTGGGTAAGAGAGGGTTCCTGCTCCTGATCACTGTCCAGTGACCCCTGGTTAGAGAGGGTTCCTGCTCCTGCTCACTGTCCAGTGACCCCTGGGTTAGAGAGGGTTCCTGCTCCTGATCACTGTCCAGTGACCCCTGGGTTAGAGAGGGTTCCTGCTCCTGATCACTGTCCAGTGACCCCTGGGTTAGAGAGGGTTCCTGCTCCTGATCACTGTCCAGTGACCCCTGGGTTAGAGAGGGTTCCTGCTCCTGATCACTGTCCAGTGACCCCTGGGTTAGAGAGGGTTCCTGCTCCTGATCACTGTCCAGTGACCCCTGGGTTAGAGAGGGTTCCTGCTCCTGATCACTGTCCAGTGACCCCTGGGTTAGAGAGGGTTCCTGCTCCTGATCACTGTCCAGTGACCCCTGGGTTAGAGAGGGTTCCTGCTCCTGATCACTGTCCAGTGACCCCTGGGTTAGAGAGGGTTCCTGCTCCTGATCACTGTCCAGTGACCCCTGGGTTAGAGAGGGTTCCTGCTCCTGATCACTGTCCAGTGACCCCCTGGGTTAGAGAGGGTTCCTGCTCCTGATCACTGTCCAGTGACCCCTGGGTTAGAGAGGGTTCCTGCTCCTGATCACTGTCCAGTGACCCCTGGGTTAGAGAGGGTTCCTGCTCCTGATCACTGTCAGTGACCCCTGGGTTAGAGAGGGTTCCTGCTCCTGATCACTGTCCAGTGACCCCTGGGTTAGAGAGGGTTCCTGCTCCTGATCACTGTCCAGTGACCCCTGGGTTAGAGCGGGTTCCTGCTCTGATCACTGTCCAGTGACCCCTGGGTTAGAGAGGGTTCCTGCTCCTGATCACTGTCCAGTGACCCCCTGGGTTAGAGAGGGTTCTGCTCTGATCACTGTCCAGTGACCCCTGGGTTAGAGAGGGTTCCTGCTCCTGATCACTGTCCAGTGACCCCTGGGTTAGAGAGGGTTCCTGCTCCTGATCACTGTCCAGTGACCCCTGGGTTAGAGCGGGTCCTGCTCCTGATCACTGTCCAGTGACCCCTGGGTAAGAGAGGGTTCCTGCTCCTGATCACTGTCCAGTGACCCCTGGGTTAGAGAGGGTTCCTGCTCCTGATCACTTCCAGTGACACCCTGGGTGTTAGAGGAGGTTCCTGCTCTGATCACTGTCCAGTGACCCCATGGGTAGAGAGGGTTCCTGCTCCTGATCACTGTCCAGTGACACCTGGGTTAGAGAGGGTTCCTGCTCCTGATCACTGTCCAGTGACCCCCTGGGTAGATAGGGTTCCTGCTCCTGATCACTGTCCAGTGACCCTGGGTTAGAGAGGGTTCCTGCTCCTGATCACTGTCAGTGACCCCTGGGTTAGAGAGGGTTCCTGCTCCCTGATCACTGCCAGTGACCCCCTGGGTAGAGAGGGTTCCTGCTCCTGATCAATGTCCAGTGAACCCTGGGTTAGAGAGGGTTCCTGCTCCCTGATCACTGTACCAGTGACCCCTGGGTTAGAGAGGGTTCCTGCTCCTGATCACTGTCCAGTGACCCCCTGGGTTAGAGAGGGTTCCTGCTCCTGATCACATGTCCAGTGACCCCCTGGAGTTAGAGAGGGTTCCTGCTCCTGATCACTGTCCAGTGACCCCTGGGTTAGAGAGGTTCTGCTCCTGATCACTGTCCAGTGACCCCTGGGTAGAGAGGGTTCCTGCTCCTGATCACTGTCCAGTGACCCCTGGGTTAGAGAGGGTTCCTGCTCCTGATCACTGTCCAGTGACCCCTGGGTTAGAGAGGGTTCCTGCTCCTGATCACTGTCCAGTGACCCCTGGGTTAGAGAGGGTTCCTGCTCCTGATCACTGTCCAGTGACCCCTGGGTTAGAGAGGGTTCCTGCTCCTGATCACTGTCCAGTGACCCCTGGGTTAGAGAGGGTTCCTGCTCCTGATCACTGTCCAGTGACCCCTGGTTCGAGAGGGTTCCTGCTCCTGATCACTGTCCAGTGACCCCTGGGTTAGAGAGGGTTCCTGCTCCTGATCACTGTCCAGTGACCCCTGGGTTAGAGAGGGTTCCTGCTCCTGATCACTGTCCAGTGACCCCTGGGTTAGAGAGGGTTCCTGCTCCTGATCACTGTCCAGTGACCCCTGGGTTAGAGAGGGTTCCTGCTCCTGATCACTGTCCAGTGACCCCTGGGTTAGAGAGGGTTCCTGCTCCTGATCACTGTCCAGTGACCCCTGGGTTAGAGAGGGTTCCTGCTCCTGATCACTGTCCAGTGACCCCCCTGGGTTAGAGAGGGTTCCTGCTCCTGATCACTGTCCAGTGACCCCTGGGTTAGAGAGGGTTCCTGCTCCTGATCACTGTCCAGTGACCCCTGGGTTAGAGAGGGTTCCTGCTCCTGATCACTGTCCAGTGACCCCTGGGTTAGAGAGGGTTCCTGCTCCTGATCACTGTCCAGTGACCCCTGGGTTAGAGAGGGTTCCTGCTCCTGATCACTGTCCAGTGACCCCTGGGTTAGAGAGGGTTCCTGCTCCTGATCAGTGTCCAGTGACCCCTGGGTTAGAGAGGGTTCCTGCTCCTGATCACTGTCCAGTGACCCCTGGGTTAGAGAGGGTTCCTGCTCCTGATCACTGTCCAGTGACCCCCCTGGGTTTGAGCGGGTTCCTGGTCCTGATCACTGTCCAGTGACCCCTGGGTAAGAGAGGGTTCCTGCTCCTGATCACTGTCCAGTGACCCAGTGTTAGAAGAGGGTTCCTGCTCCTGATCACTGTCCAGTGACGCCTGGGTTAGAGAGGGTTCCTGCTCCTGATCACTGTCCAGTGTGCCCGGGGTTAGAGAGCGTTCCTGCTCCTGATCACTGTCCAGTGAGCCCTGGGTTAGAGAGGGTTCCTGCTCCTGATCACTGTCCAGTGAACCCTGGGTTAGAGAGGGTTCCTGCTCCTGATCACTGTCCAGTGACCCCCCTGGGTTAGAGAGGGTTCCTGCTCCTGATCACTGTCCAGTGACCCCTGGGTTAGAGAGGGTTCCTGCTCCTGATCACTGTCCAGTGACCCCTGGGTTAGAGCGGGTTCCTGCTCCTGATCACTGTCCAGTGACCCTGGGTTAGAGAGGGTTCTGCTCCTGATCACTGTCCAGTGACCCCTGGGTTAGAGCGGGTTCCTGCTCCTGATCACTGTCCAGTGACCCCTGGGTTAGAGAGGGTTCCTGCTCCTGATCACTGTCCAGTGACCCCTGGGTTAGAGAGGGTTCCTGCTCCTGATCACTGTCCAGTGACCCCTGGGTTAGAGAGGGTTCCTGCTCCTGATCACTGTCCAGTGACCCCTGGGTTAGAGAGGGTTCCTGCTCCTGATCACTGTCCAGTGACCCCTGGGTTAGAGAGGGTTCCTGCTCCTGATCACTGTCCAGTGACCCCTGGGTTAGAGAGGGTTCCTGCTCCTGATCACTGTCCAGTGACCCCTGGGTTAGAGAGGGTTCCTGCTCCTGATCACTGTCCAGTGACCCCTGGGTTAGAGAGGGTTCCTGCTCCTGATCACTGTCCAGTGACCCCTGGGTTAGAGAGGGTTCCTGCTCCTGATCACTGTCCAGTGACCCCTGGGTTAGAGAGGGTTCCTGCTCCTGATCACTGTCCAGTGACCCCTGGGTTAGAGAGGGTTCCTGCTCCTGATCACTGTCCAGTGACCCCTGGGTTAGAGAGGGTTCCTGCTCCTGATCACTGTCCAGTGACCCCTGGGTTAGAGAGGGTTCCTGCTCCTGATCACTGTCCAGTGACCCCTGGGTTAGAGAGGGTTCCTGCTCCTGATCACTGTCCAGTGACCCCTGGGTTAGAGAGGGTTCCTGCTCCTGATCACTGTCCAGTGACCCCTGGGTTAGAGAGGGTTCCTGCTCCTGATCACTGTCCAGTGACCCCTGGGTTAGAGAGGGTTCCTGCTCCTGATCACTGTCCAGTGACCCCTGGGTTAGAGAGGGTTCCTGCTCCTGATCACTGTCCAGTGACCCCTGGGTTAGAGAGGGTTCCTGCTCCTGATCACTGTCCAGTGACCCCTGGGTTAGAGAGGGTTCCTGCTCCTGATCACTGTCCAGTGACCCCTGGGTTAGAGAGGGTTCCTGCTCCTGATCACTGTCCAGTGACCCCTGGGTTAGAGAGGGTTCCTGCTCCTGATCACTGTCCAGTGACCCCTGGGTTAGAGAGGGTTCCTGCTCCTGATCACTGTCCAGTGACCCCTGGGTTAGAGAGGGTTCCTGCTCCTGATCACTGTCCAGTGACCCCTGGGTTAGAGAGGGTTCCTGCTCCTGATCACTGTCCAGTGACCCCTGGGTTAGAGAGGGTTCCTGCTCCTGATCACTGTCCAGTGACCCCTGGGTTAGAGAGGGTTCCTGCTCCTGATCACTGTCCAGTGACCCCTGGGTTAGAGAGGGTTCCTGCTCCTGATCACTGTCCAGTGACCCCTGGGTTAGAGAGGGTTCCTGCTCCTGATCACTGTCCAGTGACCCCTGGGTTAGAGAGGGTTCCTGCTCCTGATCACTGTCCAGTGACCCCTGGGTTAGAGAGGGTTCCTGCTCCTGATCACTGTCCAGTGACCCCTGGGTTAGAGAGGGTTCCTGCTCCTGATCACTGTCCAGTGACCCCTGGGTTAGAGAGGGTTCCTGCTCCTGATCACTGTCCAGTGACCCCTGGGTTAGAGAGGGTTCCTGCTCCTGATCACTGTCCAGTGACCCCTGGGTTAGAGAGGGTTCCTGCTCCTGATCACTGTCCAGTGACCCCTGGGTTAGAGAGGGTTCCTGCTCCTGATCACTGTCCAGTGACCCCTGGGTTAGAGAGGGTTCCTGCTCCTGATCACTGTCCAGTGACCCCTGGGTTAGAGAGGGTTCCTGCTCCTGATCACTGTCCAGTGACCCCTGGGTTAGAGAGGGTTCCTGCTCCTGATCACTGTCCAGTGACCCCTGGGTTAGAGAGGGTTCCTGCTCCTGATCACTGTCCAGTGACCCCTGGGTTAGAGAGGGTTCCTGCTCCTGATCACTGTCCAGTGACCCCTGGGTTAGAGAGGGTTCCTGCTCCTGATCACTGTCCAGTGACCCCTGGGTTAGAGAGGGTTCCTGCTCCTGATCACTGTCCAGTGACCCCTGGGTTAGAGAGGGTTCCTGCTCCTGATCACTGTCCAGTGACCCCTGGGTTAGAGAGGGTTCCTGCTCCTGATCACTGTCCAGTGACCCCTGGGTTAGAGAGGGTTCCTGCTCCTGATCACTGTCCAGTGACCCCTGGGTTAGAGAGGGTTCCTGCTCCTGATCACTGTCCAGTGACCCCTGGGTTAGAGAGGGTTCCTGCTCCTGATCACTGTCCAGTGACCCCTGGGTTAGAGAGGGTTCCTGCTCCTGATCACTGTCCAGTGACCCCTGGGTTAGAGAGGGTTCCTGCTCCTGATCACTGTCCAGTGACCCCTGGGTTAGAGAGGGTTCCTGCTCCTGATCACTGTCCAGTGACCCCTGGGTTAGAGAGGGTTCCTGCTCCTGATCACTGTCCAGTGACCCCTGGGTTAGAGAGGGTTCCTGCTCCTGATCACTGTCCAGTGACCCCTGGGTTAGAGAGGGTTCCTGCTCCTGATCACTGTCCAGTGACCCCTGGGTTAGAGAGGGTTCCTGCTCCTGATCACTGTCCAGTGACCCCTGGGTTAGAGAGGGTTCCTGCTCCTGATCACTGTCCAGTGACCCCTGGGTTAGAGAGGGTTCCTGCTCCTGATCACTGTCCAGTGACCCCTGGGTTAGAGAGGGTTCCTGCTGCCTGATCACTGTCCAGTGACCCCTGGGTTAGAGAGGGTTCCTGCTCCTGATCACTGTCCAGTGACCCCTGGGTTAGAGAGGGTTCCTGCTGCCTGATCACTGTCCAGTGACCCCCTGGGTTAGAGAGGGTTCCTGCTCCTGATCACTGTCCAGTGACCCCTGGGTTAGAGAGGGTTCCTGCTCCTGATCACTGTCCAGTGACCCCTGGGTTAGAGAGGGTTCCTGCTCCTGATCACTGTCCAGTGACCCCTGGGTTAGAGAGGGTTCCTGCTCCTGATCACTGTCCAGTGACCCCTGGGTTAGAGAGGGTTCCTGCTCCTGATCACTGTCCAGTGACCCCTGGGTTAGAGAGGGTTCCTGCTCCTGATCACTGTCCAGTGACCCCTGGGTTAGAGAGGGTTCCTGCTCCTGATCACTGTCCAGTGACCCCTGGGTTAGAGAGGGTTCCTGCTCCTGATCACTGTCCAGTGACCCCGGGGTTAGAGAGGGTTCCTGCTCCTGATCACTGTCCAGTGACCCCTGGGTTAGAGAGGGTTCCTGCTCCTGATCACTGTCCAGTGAGCCCTGGGTTAGAGAGGTTCCTGCTCCTGATCACTGTCCAGTGAGCCCTGGGTTAGAGAGGGTTCCTGCTCCTGATCACTGTCCAGTGACCCCTGGGTTAGAGAGGTTCCTGCTCCTGATCACTGTCCAGTGACCCCTGGGTTAGAGAGGGTTCCTGCTCCTGATCACTGTCCAGTGACCCCTGGGTTAGAGAGGGTTCCTGCTCCTGATCACTGTCCAGTGACCCCTGGGTTAGAGAGGGTTCCTGCTCCTGATCACTGTCCAGTGACCCCTGGGTTAGAGAGGGTTCCTGCTCCTGATCACTGTCCAGTGACCCCTGGGTAAGAGAGGGTTCCTGCTCCTGATCACTGTCCAGTGACCCCAGTGTTTGAGAGGGTTCCTGCTCCTGATCACTGTCCAGTGACCCCTGGGTTAGAGAGGGTTCCTGCTCCTGATCACTGTCCAGTGTGCCCGGGGTTAGAGAGCGTTCCTGCTCCTGATCACTGTCCAGTGAGCCCTGGGTTAGAGAGGGTTCCTGCTCCTGATCACTGTCCAGTGACCCCTGGGTTAGAGAGGGTTCCTGCTCCTGATCACTGTCCAGTGACCCCTGGGTTAGAGAGGGTTCCTGCTCCTGATCACTGTCCAGTGACCCCTGGGTTAGAGAGGGTTCCTGCTCCTGATCACTGTCCAGTGACCCCTGGGTTAGAGAGGGTTCCTGGCCCTGATCACTGTCCAGTGACCCCTGGGTTAGAGAGGGTTCCTGTTCCTGGTCACTGTCCAGTGACCACTGGGTTAGAGAGGGTTCCTGCTCCTGACCACTGTCCAGTGACCCCTGGGTGAGAGAGTGTTTCTGTTCCTGATCACTTTCCAGTGACCCCTGGGTTAGAGTGGGTTCCTGTTCCTGATCAGTGTCCAGTGACCCCTGGGTTGGAGAGGGTTCCTGCTCCTGATCACTGTCCAGTGACCCCGGGGTTAGAGCGGGTTCCTGCTCCTGATCACTGTCCAGTGTCCCCTGGGTTAGAGCGGGTTCCTGCTCCTGATCACTGTCCAGTGACCTCTGGGTAAGAGAGGGTTCCTGCTGCTGATCACTGTCCAGTGACCCCTGGGTTAGAGAGGGTTCCTGCTCCTGATCACTGTCCAGTGCCCCCTGGGTTAGAGCGGGTTCCTGCTCCTGATCACTGTCCAGCGACCCCTGGGTTAGAGCGGGTTCCTGCTCCTGATCACTGCCCAGTGACCCCTGGGTTAGAGAGGGTTCCTGCTCCTGAGCACTGTCCAGTAACCCCTGGGTTAGAGAGGGTTCCTGCTCCTGATCACTGTCCAGTGACCACTGGGTTAGGACCGGTTCCTGCTGCTGATCACTGTCCAGTGACCCCTGAGTTAGAGAGGGTTCCTGCTCCTGATCACTGTCCAGTGACCCCCCTGGGTTAGAGAGGGTTCCTGCTCCTGATCACTGTCCAGTGACCCCTGGGTTAGAGAGGGTTCCTGCTCCTGATCACTGTCCAGTGACCCCTGGGTTAGAGAGGGTTCCTGTTCCTGATCACTGTCCAGTGACCCCTGGGTTAGAGAGGGTTCCTGTTGCTGATCACTGTCCAGTGACCCCTGTGTGAGAGAGTGTTCCTGCTCCTGATCACTGTCCAGTGACCCCTGGGTTAGAAAGGGTTCCTGCTGCTGATCACTGCCCAGTGAACCCCCTGGGTTAGAGAGGGTTCCTGCTCCTGATCACTGTCTAGTGACCCCTGGGTTAGAGAGGGTTCCTGCTCCTGATCACTGTCTAGTGACCCCTGGGTAAGAGAGGGTTCCTGCTCCTGATCACTGCCCAGTGACCCCGGGGTTAGAGAGGGTTCCTGCTCCTGATCACTGCCCAGTGACCCCTGGGTTAGAGAGGGTTCCTGCTCCTGATCACTGTCCAGTGACCCCAATGTTTGAGAGGGTTCCTGCTCCTGATCACTGTCCAGTGACCCCTGGGTTAGAGAGTGTTCCTGCTCCTGATCACTGTCCAGTGACCCCTGGGTAAGAGAGGGTTCCTGCTCCTGATCACTGTCCAGTGTGCCGGGGGTTAGAGAGCGTTCCTGCTCCTGATCACTGTCCAGTGACCCCTGGGTTAGAGAGGGTTCCTGCTCCTGATCACTGTCCAGTGTGCCGGGGGTTAGAGAGCGTTCCTGCTCCTGATCACTGTCCAGTGAGCCCTGGGTTAGAGAGGGTTCCTGCTCCTGATCACTGTCCAGTGTGCCGGGGGTTAGAGAGCGTTCCTGCTCCTGATCACTGCCCAGTGACCCCTGGGTTAGAGAGGGTTCCTGCTCCTGATCCCTGTCCAGTGACCCCTGGGTTAGAGAGAGTTCCTGCTCCTGATCAGTGTCCAGTGTCCCCTGGGTTAGGGAGGGTTCCTGCTCCCAGATCACTGTCCAGTGTCCCCTGGGTTAGAGCGGGTTCCTGCTCCTGATCACTGTCCAGTGAACTCTGGGTAAGAGAGGGTTCCTGCTCCTGATCACTGTCCAGTGACCCCAGTGTTTGAGAGGGTTCCTGCTCCTGATCACTGTCCAGTGACCCCTGGGTTAGAGAGGGTTCCTGCTCCTGATCACTGTCCAGTGTGCCCGGGGTTAGAGAACGTTCCTGCTCCTGATCACTGTCCAGTGAGCCCTGGGTTAGAGAGGGGTCCTGCTCCTGATCAGTGTCCAGTGACCCCTGGGTTAGAGAGGGTTCCTGCTCCTGATCACTGTCCAGTGACCCCTGGGTTAGAGAGGGTTCCTGCTCCTGATCACTGTCCAGTGACCCCTGGGTTAGAGAGGGTTCCTGCTCCTGATCACTGTCCAGTGACCCCTGGGTTAGAGAGGGTTCCTGGCCCTGATCACTGTCCAGTGACCCCTGGGTTAGAGAGGGTTCCTGTTCCTGGTCACTGTCCAGTGACCACTGGGTTAGAGAGGGTTCCTGCTCCTGACCACTGTCCAGTGACCCCTGGGTGAGAGAGTGTTCCTGTTCCTGATCACTTTCCAGTGACCCCTGGGTTAGAGTGGGTTCCTGTTCCTGATCAGTGTCCAGTGACCCCTGGGTTGGAGAGGGTTCCTGCTCCTGATCACTGTCCAGTGACCCCGGGGTTAGAGTGGATTCCTGCTCCTGATCACTGTCCAGTCACCCCTGGGTTAGAGAGCGTTCCTGCTCCTGATCTCTGTCCAGTGACCCCTGGGTTAGAGAGGGTTCCTGCTCCTGATCACTGTCCAGTGACCCCTGGGTTAGAGCGGGTTCCTGTTCCTGATCGCTGTCCAGTGACCCCTGGGTTAGGACCGGTTCCTGCTGCTGATCACTGTCCAGTGACCCCTGAGTTAGAGAGGGTTCCTGCTCCTGATCACTGTCCAGTGACCCCTGGGTTAGAGAGGGATCCTGCTCCTGATCTCTGTCCAGTGACCCCTGGGTCAGAGAGGGTTCCTGCTCCTGATCACTGTCCAGTGACCCCTGGGTTAGAGCGGGTTCCTGCTCCTGATCACTGTCCAGTGACCCCTGGGTTAGAGAGGGTTCCTGCTCCTGATCACTGTTCAGTGACCCCTGGGTTAGAGAGGGTTCCTGCTCCTGATCAGTGTCCAGTGACCCCTGGGTTAGAGAGGGTTCCTGCTCCTGATCACTGTCCAGTGACACCTGGGTTAGAGAGGGTTCCTGTTCCTGATCGCTGTCCAGTGACCCCTGAGTTAGAGAGGGTTCCTTCTCCTGCTCGCTGTCCCGTGACCCTGGGTTAGCGAGGGTTCCTGCTCCTGATCACTGTCCCGTGAGCCCTGGGTTAGAGAGGCTTCCTGCTACTGATCACTGTCCAGTGACCCCTGGGTTAGAGAGGGTTCCTGCTCCTGATCACTGTCCAGTGACACCTGGGTTCGAGCGGGTTCCTGCTCCTGATCAGTGTCCAGTGTCCCCTGGGTTAGGGAGGGTTCCTGCTCCTGATTACTGTCCAGTGACTCCTGGGTTAGAGAGGGTTCCTGCTCCTGATCACTGTCCTGTGACCCCTGGGTTAGACAGGGTTCCTGCTCCTGATCACTGTCCAGTGTGCCCGGGGTTAGAGAGCGTTCCTGCATCTGATCACTGTCCAGTGAGCCCTGGGTTAGAGAGGGTTCCTGCTCCTGATCACTGTCCAGTGACCCCTGGGTAAGAGAGGGTCCCTGCTCCTGATCACTGTCCAGTGACTCCTGGATTAGAGAGGGTTCCTGCTCCTGATCACTGTCCGGTGACTCCTGGGTTAGAGAGTGTTCCTGCTCCTGATCTCTGTCCAGTGACCCCTGGGTTAGAGAGGGTTCCTGCTCCTGATCACTGTCCAGTGACCCCTGGGTTAGAGCGGGTTCCTGCTCCTGATCACTGTCCAGTGACCCCTGGGTTAGAGAGGGTTCCTGCTCCTGATCGCTGTCCAGTGACCCCTGGGTTAGAGAGGGTTCCTGCTCCTGATCACTGTCCAGTGACCCCTGGGTTAGATATGGTTCCTGTTCCTGATCTCTGTCCAGTGACCCCTGGGTTAGAGAGTGTTCCTGCTCCTGATCACTGTCCAGTGATCCCTGGGTTAGAGTGGGTTCCTGTTCCTGATCACTGTCCAGTGACCCCTGGGTCAGAGAGGGTTCCTGCTCCTGATCACTGCCCAGTGTCCCCTGGGTTAGAGCGGGTTCCTGCTCCTGTTCACTGTCCAGTGACCCCTGGGTTATATAGGGTTCCTGGTCCTGATCACTGTCCAGTGACCCCTGGGTTAGAGAGGGTTCCTGCTCCTGATCACTGCCCAGTGTCCCCTGGGTTGGAGAGGGTTCCTGCTCCTGATCACTGTCCAGTGACCCCTGGATTAGAGAGGGTTCCTGCTCCTGATCACTGTCCGGTGACCCCTGGGTTAGAGAGTGTTCCTGCTCCTGATCTCTGTCCAGTGACCCCTGGGTTAGAGAGGGTTCCTGCTCCTGATCACTGTCCAGTGACCCCTGGGTTAGAGCGGGTTCCTGCTCCTGATCACTGTCCAGTGACCCCTGGGTTCGAGCGAGTTCCTGCTCCTGATCAGTGTCCAGTGTCCCCTGGGTTAGGGAGGGTTACTGCTGCTGATTACTGTCCAGTGACTCCTGGGTTAGAGAGGGTTCCTGCTCCTGATCACTGTCCTGTGACCCCTGGGTTAGACAGGGTTCCTGCTCCTGATCACTGTCCAGTGTGCCCGGGGTTAGAGAGCGTTCCTGCATCTGATCACTGTCCAGTGAGCCCTGGGTTAGAGAGTGTTCCTGCTCCTGATCTCTGTCCAGTGACCCCTGGGTTAGAGAGGGTTCCTGCTCCTGATCACTGTCCAGTGACCCCTGGGTTAGAGCGGGTTCCTGCTCCTGATCACTGTCCAGTGACACCTGGGTTCGAGCGGGTTCCTGCTCCTGATCAGTGTCCAGTGTCCCCTGGGTTAGGGAGGGTTCCTGCTCCTGATTACTGTCCAGTGACTCCTGGGTTAGAGAGGGTTCCTGCTCCTGATCACTGTCCTGTGACCCCTGGGTTAGACAGGGTTCCTGCTCCTGATCACTGTCCAGTGTGCCCGGGGTTAGAGAGCGTTCCTGCATCTGATCACTGTCCAGTGAGCCCTGGGTTAGAGAGGGTTCCTGCTCCTGATCACTGTCCAGTGACCCCTGGGTAAGAGAGGGTCCCTGCTCCTGATCACTGTCCAGTGACTCCTGGATTAGAGAGGGTTCCTGCTCCTGATCACTGTCCGGTGACCCCTGGGTTAGAGAGTGTTCCTGCTCCTGATCTCTGTCCAGTGACCCCTGGGTTAGAGAGGGTTCCTGCTCCTGATCACTGTCCAGTGACCCCTGGGTTAGAGCGGGTTCCTGCTCCTGATCACTGTCCAGTGACCCCTGGGTTAGAGAGGGTTCCTGCTCCTGATCACTGTCCAGTGACCCCTGGGTTATAGAGGGTTCCTGCTCCTGATCGCTGTCCAGTGACCCCTGGGTTAGAGAGGGTTCCTGCTCCTGATCACTGTCCAGTGACCCCTGGGTTAGATATGGTTCCTGTTCCTGATCTCTGTCCAGTGACCCCTGGGTTAGAGAGTGTTCCTGCTCCTGATCACTGTCCAGTGATCCCTGGGTTAGAGTGGGTTCCTGTTCCTGATCACTGTCCAGTGACCCCTGGGTCAGAGAGGGTTCCTGCTCCTGATCACTGCCCAGTGTCCCCTGGGTTAGAGCGGGTTCCTGCTCCTGTTCACTGTCCAGTGACCCCTGGGTTATAAAGGGTTCCTGGTCCTGATCACTGTCCAGTGACCCCTGGGTTAGAGAGGGTTCCTGCTCCTGATCACTGCCCAGTGTCCCCTGGGTTGGAGAGGGTTCCTGCTCCTGATCACTGTCCAGTGACCCCTGGGTAAGAGAGGGTTCCTGCTTTTGATCACTGTCCAGTGACCCCTGGGTTATAAAGGGTTCCTGGTCCTGATCACTGTCCAGTGACCCCTGGGTTAGAGAGGGTTCCTGCTCCTGATCACTGTCCAGTGACCCCTGGGTTAGAAAGGGTTCCTGCTCCTGATCACTGTCCAGTGACCCCTGGGTAAGAGAGGGTTCCTGCTCCTGATCACTGTCCAGTGACCCCTGGGTTAGAGAGGGTTCCTGCTCCTGATCACTGCCCAGTGTCCCCTGGGTTAGAGAGGGTTCCTGCTCCTGATCACTGCCCAGTGACCCCTGGGTTAGAGAGGGTTCCTGCTCCTGATCACTGTCCAGTGACCCCTGGGTTAGAGAGGGTTCCTGCTCCTGATCACTGTCCAGTGACCCCTGGGTTAGATATGGTTCCTGTTCCTGATCTCTGTCCAGTGACCCCTGGGTTAGAGAGTGTTCCTGTTCCTGATCTCTGTCCAGTGACCCCTGGGTTAGAGAGTGTTCCTGCTCCTGATCACTGTCCAGTGATCCCTGGGTTAGAGTGGGTTCCTGTTCCTGATCACTGCCCAGTGTCCCCTGGGTTAGAGCGGGTTCCTGCTCCTGTTCACTGTCCAGTGACCCCTGGGTTATAAAGGGTTCCTGGTCCTGATCACTGTCCAGTGACCCCTGGGTTAGAGAGGGTTCCTGCTCCTGATCACTGCCCAGTGTCCCCTGGGTTGGAGAGGGTTCCTGCTCCTGATCACTGTCCAGTGACCCCTGGGTAAGAGAGGGTTCCTGCTTTTGATCACTGTCCAGTGACCCCTGGGTTATAAAGGGTTCCTGGTCCTGATCACTGTCCAGTGACCCCTGGGTTAGAGAGGGTTCCTGCTCCTGATCACTGTCCAGTGACCCCTGGGTTAGAAAGGGTTCCTGCTCCTGATCACTGTCCAGTGACCCCTGGGTAAGAGAGGGTTCCTGCTCCTGATCACTGTCCAGTGACCCCTGGGTTAGAGAGGGTTCCTGCTCCTGATCACTGCCCAGTGTCCCCTGGGTTAGAGAGGGTTCCTGCTCCTGATCACTGCCCAGTGACCCCTGGGTTAGAGAGGGTTCCTGCTCCTGATCACTGTCCAGTGACCCCTGGGTTAGGGAGGGTTCCTGCTCCTGATCACTGTCC
Source organism: Squalus acanthias (assembly GCA_030390025.1). Classification (NCBI taxonomy): domain Eukaryota; kingdom Metazoa; phylum Chordata; class Chondrichthyes; order Squaliformes; family Squalidae; genus Squalus; species Squalus acanthias. The sequence goes on from JASTWF010000040.1 coordinate 2,167,974, forward strand.
AGTGAAACGTGCTGGAAGCTGCACTGATATGGAATTCGGTTAAGGATGGAATCAGGCTCTAGTGTGATGCCTTCCATGGTCAAACAGCCTGGCTGTGCACCATCCCGGCTTATGTCGGAGTAAAGGGCACGGTGTAGAACTGGAGGGTGTCTGCGGGACTGTTTCACAGCAAGCAGCGAGTGCTTTCAGAAGATGAGAAGTGTGAAAATGAAAGTGCTGAGTAAGTTTGAAAGATCTTAAAGATTGGACTCTTTAGCACTGTCAAGTCCTCCTTTAACTCGATTGCTCCAGTCGATTCACAGAACATTCTCAGACACACACGCCCTCAGTCGACAGAGCATATTCGTCAACTGCTATCAGCTGTCTGTATCTTGGCTGCAGGAGCCTGCAAGAGGGCAGTGCTCTGAACAAAGTACTTTTTTTTGAAGTGCTGCTGCTGTCGTAATGTAGGAAACGCAGCAGCCAATTTGCGCACAGCAAGCTCCCACAAACAAGCAATGTGATAATGACCAGATTATCTGTCTTTTTTTTAATGATGTTGATTGAGGGATAAATATTGGCCCCAGGGCACCGGGGAGAAATACCTCTGGAGCAGGACTTGAACCCGCAACATTCTGTCTCAGTGGCCACAACGGCTGCTGTGTTTACATCCATAATAACAGTCACTGCAGTTCATAGAATCGGACAGCACAGAAGGAGGCCGTTCGGCCCATCGTGCCTGTGCCGGCTCTTTGAAAGAGCTCTCCGATTAGTCCCACTCCGCCTCACCTTTTCCCCATAGCCCAGTAAATGTTTTCCTTTTCAAGTATTTATCCAATTCCCTTTTGAAAGTTACTATTGAATCTGCTTCCACCGCCCTTTCAGGCAGCGTGTTCCAGATCACAACAACTCGCTGCGTAAAAAAAATTCTCCTCATCTCCCCCTCTGGTTCTTTTGCCAATTACCTTAAATCTGTGTCCTCTGGTTACCGACCCTCCTGCCACTGGAAACAGTTTCTCCTTCTTTACTCTATCAAAACCCTTCATAATTTTGAACGCCTCGATTAAATCTCCCCTTAACCTTCTCTGCTCTAAGGAGAACAACCCCAGCTTCTCCAGTCTCTCCCACATAACTGAAGTCCCTCATCCCTGGTACCATTCTGGTAAATCTCCTCAAACACCCTCTCCAAGGCCTTGACATCCTTCCTAATGTGCGGTGCCCAGAACTGAAGACAGCAATCCAGCTGGGGCCTAACAAGTGTTTTATAAAGGTTTTGCATACTTTCCTTGCTTTTGTACTCGAAGCCTCTATTAATAAAGCCCAGCATCCCATATGCTCTTCGAACAGCCTTCTCAACTTGACCTGCCACCCTCAGGTTTTGTGTACATACACCCCCCCAGGTCTTTCTCTTTCTGCACTCTCTTTAAACTTTTCATGTAAAGCACTTTGGGATGTTTTTTGAGAGATGTGATCAAGCACAACCCTTTTGATATTCAGATTCTGAGGGGCGATTGACAGGGTAGATGCAGGGAGGATGTTTCCCCTGGCTGGAGAGTCTAGAACCAGGGGTCACAGTCTCAGAAAAAGGGGTCGGCCATTTAGGACTGAGATGAGAGGGAATTTCTTCACTCAGAGGGTGGTGATTCTTGGAATTCTCTGCCCCAGAGGGCTGTGGATGCTGAGTCGTTGAGTATATTCACGACTGAGATTGATAGATTTTTTGGGGGAAAATTTTGGTTGCTTTGCGCCTCCCGTCATCGCCGTGCGCAGCGCCCCCTGACTTACCGCCGGACGCTATGTCTGACAGGGTCAGGGGGGCCTAGCTGCGGCCGGGGAAGCGCTATTTAAAGGCGAGGTGCCGGGCGGCCATTTTTGTTGCTGGCCGCCTGCCAGCACCTGCCTCCGCTGCTGTCCCCGACCTCCTGACCCGCGGATTGCCGGCTGCGCTCCATGAGCCCAGCACTTCCAGTAGCGCCCCGCTCCCCTCTTGGGGCGCTACCATTCAATTTCGTCCGCGGGGGGGGCGCTAATTTTTCCGGGGCGCTAAAAGTCCAAAGGGGGCGCGACTCAATTTCTCCCCCTTGGACTCGAGGGGAATCATAGAGTCATAACGGCACAGAAGGAGGCCATTTGGCCCATCGAGTCCGTGCCGGCTCTCTGTACAGCAATCCAGTCAGTCCCATTCCCCCGCTCTATCCCCGTAGCCCTGCAAGTTTATATCCCTCAAGTGCCTATCCGGTCTCCCCTTGAAAACATTGAGTGTCTCCGCTCAAGGGATATGGGAATCAAGGGATATGGGGAGCGGGCGAGAAAGGGGAGTTGAGGTCGATGATCAGCCATGATCTTACTGAATGGCGGAGCAGGCTCGAGAGGCCGTTTGGCCTACTCCTGCTTCTCATATGTTCTTATAGCCAGACAGAAGCTGAACACAGTCATTTGACTCTGAGTGAAGAGAGTGTTGAAACATTACTGTATATGAGCCTCGAACCAGAAATTACTCAACCCCACTACTGTACGCTGGCACAGGGATTTCTGGTAAATCTATTCTCGGTTCGACCGAAGCTTTGGCTCGGTACTGCAGGAGCAAGCAGGACCCGAGAAAGAGCAGGCAGACCTGAAAAATCGATTTACAGTAAATCTGTCGGGTGGGGGGGGGGCGGGTGGGGAAAGTGCTCTGCGCTTGTCTGTAAGATTCGGAGCGGATTTAAACAGCTGGTGACAGGAGGTGATGCTGCTGTCACACCGAGCCGAGAGCAGACGTTAAACCGAGGCCCCGTCTGCTCTCTCGGTGGACGTCAAACATTCCCGCGGGCGCAATTCCGAAGAAGAGCGAGGGGGGCGAGTTCTCCCCGGTGACCTGGGGCCAATATTTATCCCTTAACCCAACATCAATCCCTTAACCCAACATCACTAAAAGCAGATGATCTGCTCACTATCACATTTGTGGGATCTTGCTGTGCGCGCTTTGGCTGCCGCGTTTCCTACATTACAACGGCGACTGCACTTGATTGGCTGTGAAGCGCGTCGGGACATCCCGAGGTGGGGAAAGGCGCTGTAGAAAACGCAAGCTCTTTCTTAAAGCATCGCCCACGTCTCCCTCGCACCCTTGCGTCCCCCCCCCTCCCCTTCTGCTCCCGCACCCACTTCCCCCACCCCCGTGGCTTTCGGAATCTTTGCAAGAAATCTCACGCCAACGTGACAGGTAATCACGTGTGGGCGCGTAGATTGGGGAGGGGAATCTTCCTTCACCTCGTACAGTAACTGCGCGTCGGAAAGAAAGGCGGCAAACTGCGCGGCTGAAAGTCTTTTTTGGAGCCTTCTTGCGTGTGGTCTGTGAAATGCAGAAGTGAGGTGCGGTGAGTCAGACAGCGTGTGGGAATGAGACTTGTCGAAACACCCACATACTTCCTCAGACACCCTTAGCTGACAGAACGACTTCCAGTAAACACCAAAGCCCTGCTGATTACTAAACACTTACTGGATGTGGCCACTGCAATACCAAGCGACAACAGGCTCATGTTCCAGCTTTACTTTCCTTTATACTTTCAGAAATGATTCTTGGATAAAAAAACAGGGGGTGTCTTTTTTGTTGTTGTTCCAATCCTGTTTCCCCCGCCCGCCCCCCTTCCTTCACAACGACCCTCTCTGGTGAAGGTGTTGCCTCTTGCTGCTGATCAGTTCCCGGAGCTAACCCGAGCGGGCCATTCTTGGTGTGCGAGCCTGGACAGTGGGCCACACCGACCACAGTGATCCCCACCGACTTACCTCATCTCGCCCCCGAAAATAAATAAAAGACTCCCATTTCTCCAGCACCTTTCACAACCTCAGGACGTCCCAAAGCGTTTTACAGCCAATGAAGTACTTTTGAAGTGTAGTCACTGTTGTAATGTGGGAAACACGGCAGCCAATTTGCGCACAGCAAGCTCCCACAAACAGCAATGTGATGATGACCAGATCATCTGTTTTTAGTGATATTGGTTGAGGGATAAATATTGACCAGGACACCGGGGAGAACACCCCTGCTCTTTTTCGAATAGTGCCATGGGATCTTTTACATCCACCTGAGAGAGCAGATGGGGCCACGGTTTAACGTCTCATCTGAAAGACGGCACCTCTGACAGTGCGGCGCTCCCTCAGTACAGCACCTCCGACAGTGCGGCGCTCCCTCAGTGCTGCCCCTCCGACAGTGCGGCGCTCCCTCAGTACTGCCCCTCCGACAGTGCGGCGCTCCCTCAGTACTGCCCCTCCGACAGTGCGGCGCTCCCTCAGTACTGCCCCTCCGACAGTGCGGCGCTCCCTCAGTACTGCCCCTCCGACAGTCCGGCGCTCCCTCAGTACTGCCCCTCCGACAGTCCAGCGCTCCCTCAGTACTGCCCCTCCAACAGTGCGGCGCTCCCTCAGTACTGCCCCTCCGACAGTGCGGCGCTCCCTCAGTACTGCCCCTCCGACAGTGCGGCGCTCCCTCAGTACTGCCCCTCCGACAGTGCGGCGCTCCCTCAGTACTGCCCCTCCGACAGTGCGGCTCTCCCTCAGTACTGCCCCTCCGACAGTGTGGCGCTCCCTCAGTACTGCCCCTCCGACAGTGCGGCGCTCCCTCAGTACTGCCCCTCCGACAGTGCGGCGCTCCCTCAGTACTGCCCCTCCGACAGTGCGGCGCTCCCTCAGTACTGCCCCTCCGACAGTGCAGCACAGAGGTGCTGTCTTTCGGATGAGATGTTAAACCGAGGCCCCCGTCTGCCCTCTCAGGTGGATGTAAAAGATTCGAAGAAGAGGAGGGCAGTTCTCCCCGGTGTCCTGGGCCAATGTTTATCCTTCAACTAACATCCGTAAAAAAAAGGAAATGATCTGGTCATTATTACATTGCTGTTTGTGGGAGTTTGCTGTGCGCAAATTGGCGGCCGCGTTTCCTACATTACAACAGTGACTACACTTCAAAAAAAGTACTTCAATGGCTGTAAAGCGCTTTGGGACCTCCGGGGGTTGTGAAAGGCAGCTGGAGAAATTCAAGTCTTTCTTTGATAGTGCAGTTACAGCTACCATTGCTACAGTACCTCGGGACTAGAAAGGGGGGGGGGAAGATCAGCCAAGGGTCCCTGGTCCTGATGACTATCCAGTGGTCTTTCTGGAAGGTGCTACTGTGTGGACTTTAGATGAGGAGAGGATCAGGCTTAGCTGTGATCTTCCCCCGCCACACCCCTCCCCGACCCCCCACCACCATCAGAATAGTCTACACACTCTCGCTGTCTCAACTCTGCTGCCCCGTGTCCTAACTCGCACCAAGTCCCGTTCACCCATCGCCTCCCCCTGTGCTCGCTGACCTACATTGGCTCCCGGTTAAGCAACACTTCGATTTTAAAATTCTCATCCTCGTGTTCAAATCCCTCCATGGCCTCGCCCCCTCCCTCCCTATCTCTGTAACCTCCTCCAGCCCCACGACCCTCCGAGATCTCTGCGCTCCTCCAATTCTGGCCTCTTGCGCATCCCCCCGATTTTCATCGTGGCCATCGTGCCTTCAGCTGCCTGGGCCCTAAGCTGTGGAATTCCCTCCCTAAACCTCTCCGCCTCTCTCTCCCCCTTAAAACCTACCTTTTTGACCAAGGTTTTGGTCACCTGTCCTAATATCAACATTATGTGGCTCGGTGTCAAATTTTGTTTGATAAGGGCTCCCGTGGAGCGCCTTGGGACGTTTTACTACATTAAAGGCGCTGTATAAATACAAGTTGTTGTTGCATGGCCTTGCGGCTTAAGAATGGGCATGTGGGTGGGAACATAAGAAATAGGAGCAGGAGTAGGCCATTTGGCCCCTTTGAGCCTGCTCTGCCATTCAATAAGATCATGGTGAGGTAGGGGGGGATAACTAGTCCCCATAGAACTGTACTGGCAGGCACCTCAAAGCACTGGAGAGGTACCACCAATGCTGCCTCCACAAGATCCTGCCAATCCATTGGCAGGATAGGCGCACCAACGTCAGTGTTCTTGCTCAGGCCAACATCCCCAGCATCGAAGCTTTGACCGCGCTCGATCAGCTCCGATGGACGCATGCCCGATACGAGACTCCCAAAACAAGCGCTCTACTCGGAGCTCCGACACAGCAAGAGAGCCCCAGGTGGGCAGAGGAAACAGCTTCAAGGACACCCTCAAAGCCTCCTTGAAAAAGTGCAACATCCCCCACCGACACCTGGGAATCCCTGGCCCAAGACCGCACAAAGTGGAGGAGAAGCATCCGGGAAGGCGCCGAACACCTCGAGCCTCTTCGCCGGGAGCAAGCGGAAGCCAAGCGCAAACAGCGGAAGGAGCGCACGTCAACCCAAGCACCCCACCCACCTGCCCCTTCAACCACCGTCTGCCCCACCTGTGACAGAGACTGTAGGTCCCGCATTGGACTCATCAGTCACCTGGGAACTCATTTTTAGTGTGGAAGCACGTCATCCTCGGTTCCGAGGGAATGCCTAAGCGAGTACCCAGGCAAGGGTCAGCACCTGAGGACAGGAAAGTGGGGGTGGGGGAAATGTGCCGGCAGGGGTCCAGCCTGCCTGTGGTTGGTGGGTGTTCTGACTGCTGCATGCTGTCCTTCCCCTTTTACCATGTGTGCTGGGTCTCCTGACTCAGACTGAATGTGTGACCGTGGACACTTCCCCCTTTTTAATGGCCCATTGGACATTATTGCTCGGCAAAGCTTGATTATTGCTTGGCAGACAACTTGTGGTTTGCACCATGGCAACGTGATCATTTGTGCTTTATGCCATGGTCGTGCCTGATAAAGAAGGAATAAAGCAACTTTCACCACCGCAGGACCTGCCAAGGCGCCTCACAGCCAATGAAGTACTATTTCGAAGTGTAGTCACTGTTGTAATGAAGGAAACGTGGCTGCCAACTTGTGCACAGCAAGCTCCCACAAACAGCACCGTGATAATGACCAGATCATCAGTTTTAGTGATGCTGGTTGAGGGACAAATATTGGCCCCAGGACACCGGGGAGAACTCCCCTGCTCTTCTTCGAATAGTGGCCATGGGATCCTTTCCGTCCACCTGAGAGGGCAGACGGGGCCTCGGTTTGATGTCTCATCTGAAAGATGGCACCTTTGACAGTGCAGCACTCCCTCAGTACTGCCCCTGCGACAGTGCGGCGCTCCCTCAGTACCGCACCTCTGACAGTGCGGCGCTCCCTCAGTACTGCCCCTCCGACAGTGCGGCGCTCCCTCAGTACTGCCCCTCTGACAGTGCTGCGCTCCCTCAGTACTGCCCCTCCGACAGTACGGCGCTCCCTCAGTACTGCCCCTCCGACAGTGCAGCGCTCCCTCAGTACTGCCCCTCCGACAGTGCGGTGCTCCCTCAGTACTGCCCCTCCGACAGTGCGGCGCTCCCTCAGTACTGCCCCTCCGACAGTGCGGCGCTCCCTCAGTACTGCCCCTCCGACAGTGCGGCGCTCCCTCAGTACTGCCCCTCCGACAGTGCGGCGCTCCCTCAGTACTGCCCCTCCGACAGTGCGGCGCTCCCTCAGTACTGCCCCTCCGACAGTGCGGCGCTCCCTCAGTACTGCCCCTCCGACAGTGCGGCGCTCCCTCAGTACTGCCCCTCCGACAGTGCGGCGCTCCCTCAGTACTGCCCCTCCGACAGTGCGGCGCTCCCTCAGTACTGACCCTCTGACAGTGCGGCGCTCCCTCAGTACTGCCCCTCCGACAGTGCGGCGCTCCCTCAGTACTGCCCCTCCGACAGTGCGGCGCTCCCTCAGTACTGACCCTCTGACAGTGCGGCGCTCCCTCAGTACTGCCCCTCCGACAGTGCGGCGCTCCCTCAGTACTGCCCCTCCGACAGTGCGGCGCTCCCTCAGTACTGACCCTCTGACAGTGCGGCGCTCCCTCAGTACTGACCCTCTGACAGTGCGGCGCTCCCTCAGTACTGCACTGGGAGTGTCAGCGTGGATTTTTTGTGCTCAGGTCTCTGGAGTGGGATTTGAACCCATCACCTTTTGGGCTAAGTGATGCACTAAGAGCAGGATCAAACCTTGCTGTCTGTGTGGCTGAGGGCCAACAATTTCCCATTAGAATGGGGGGGGGAGGAAATCCCCCCCCAAAACCAACAAAAAATCTCCACCCCCTCCCCAAAAACCAAAAAAAAATCCCCACTCCCAAAACCAAAAAAAAAGTCTCTTGCATCAATTGCTGGTGCTTAGAGCCTGGCCCGCCCGGTTGCTAAATGCGCCCGCCCGGCTGGCTCTCGTCGTGAAACATAAAATCAACCGGCAAGAAATTCTGAGAAGCGGGCGCCGCCCACGCGGTGACGTCAGCCGGCGGAGCACGTGACGCCGGGCGGCTGGAGCGGACCCGACCATTGACTTGGGGTTGAGGGGGGGTGATGAAAAACAATAGAACCCGTCCGGAGCAAAAGGAGGGGGAAAAGAACGGGCGGAAGCGATGGATGCGGCTTGAATCAGAGAAAATACCGGGCTGTTTGTGAATGGCGCGGGCGGGAGGTGGGTTGAGCGGGGCTGGGGGGTTGGTGGCAGGGTCTGACCCCCCCGCCGGGGTCCGGGAGTGGAGGATTCCGCCCCCTGTTCTGAGAAGTGGTTCGCGAGCCGCTTCTGAGAAGCGAGTTTTTGCAGCAAAAAGTGTCGCCGCCCGCAGCTTCTAGGAAACGCCGGCAAGTCACTGAATCTTTGATAAATAAGGGCGAGGGGGGGTGGAGGTGGTGTGAGGGGCAGGGGGTACTGAGCTGCTCCCCGGGGCCGGGAGACGCGCTCACTCTCTCTCTCTGTTTTTGTGAATGCGGCCGCTCGATACATTGTAGCAGTGCCGGCCGATACAAAGTGTCCGCCGCTGGAGCGCCGCGACAGGCCGGGATCCCCCCGGGTCCTGCCTCCTGCCCGGGTCCTGCTGGGGCTCCTGCCCGGGTCCTGCTGGGGCTCCTGCCCGCTCCTGCCGGGGCTACTGCCTGCTCCCGCTGGGCTGATGTTTGCGGGGACTGAGGGCTGCCGCTGGCGGCTGTGATGGTGGCGGTGCTGTGGGGAGGTTCCGCGGTTCTGTTTGGTGTTATGAGTGATCTGGATTCTGTTGGGCATATCTTGGGGTTTGCTTCTATGGGGTTTTGTTGGGTTGTGTAGGGGCCTGGATTCTGTGGGGTTGTGTTGGGGGTCTGGATTCTGTGGGGTTGGGGGTCTGGATTCTGTGGGGTTGTGTTGGGGGTCTGGATTCTGGGTTGTGTTGGGGGTCTGGATTCTGTGGGTGTGTGGGGGGGTCTGGATTCTGTGGGTGTTGGGGGGGGGGGTCTGGATTGTGTGGGGTTGTGTGGGGGGGTCTGGATTCTGTGGGGTTGTGTGGGGGGGGGTCTGGATTCTGTGGGGTTGTGTGGGGGGGGGTCTGGATTCTGTGGGGTTGTGTGGGGGGGGTCTGGATTCTGTGGGGTTGTGTTGGGGGGGTCTGGATTCTGTGGGGTTGTGTTGGGGGGGTCTGGATTCTGTGGGGTTGTGTTGGGGGGGGTCTGGATTCTGTGGGGTTGTGTGGGGGGGGGTCTGGATTCTGTGGGGTTGTGTGGGGGGGGGTCTGGATTCTGTGGGGTTGTGTGGGGGGGGGTCTGGATTCTGTGGGGGGGGTCTGGATTCTGTGGGGTTGTGTGGGGGGGGGGTCTGGATTCTGTGGGGTTGTGTGGGGGGGGTCTGGATTCTGTGGGGTTGTGTGGGGGGGGTCTGGATTCTGTGGGGTTGTGTGGGGGGGGGGGTCTGGATTCTGTGGGGTTGTGTGGGGGGGGGGTCTGGATTCTGTGGGGTTGTGTGGGGGGGGTCTGGATTCTGTGGGGTTGTGTGGGGGGGGGGTCTGGATTCTGTGGGGTTGTGTGGGGGGGGGTCTGGATTCTGTGGGGTTGTGTGGGGGGGGGTCTGGATTCTGTGGGGTTGTGTGGGGGGGGGGGTCTGGATTCTGTGGGGTTGTGTAGGGGGGGTCTGGATTGTGTTGGGGGTCTGGATTGTGTGGGGTTGTGTGTGGGGGGGGTCTGGATTGTGTTGGGTTGTGTGTGGGGGGGGTCTGGATTGTGGGGGGGGGTCTGGATTGTGTGGGGTTGTGTGGGGGGGGGGTCTGGATTGTGTGGGGTTGTGTGGGGGGGGTCTGGATTGTGTGGGGTTGTGTGGGGGGGGTCTGGATTGTGTGGGGTTGTTGGGGGGGGTCTGGATTGTGTGGGGTTGTGTGGGGGGGTCTGGATTGTGTGGGGTTGTGTGGGGGGGTCTGGATTGTGTGGGGTTGTGTAGGGGGGGTCTGGATTGTGTGGGGTTGTGTTGGGGGGGTCTGGATTGTGTGGGGTTGTGTTGGGGGTCTGGATTCTGTGGGGTTGTGTTGGGGGTCGGGGTTGTGTAGGGGGTCGGGGTTGTGTGATACTGCGCTCTGTGAACTCTCTCTCGACTTATGGAACTGCCGGTGATCGGGGTGGGGTCTACGGGTGTGTTGGGCGAAGAGCTTGAATTTTTTTTTTGAGTGTTGGGCTGCGTGAGCTGGGGGGCGGGGGGTGGTCTGTTGGGATGTCTGTTTTGTGCTGGGTTCTGCGGGTCTAGATTACGGCAAGGGAGGCCAGGCCGGATTGCAGGGTGCTGCTGAATTGGTCAGCGTGAGGGCTGCGCTGTCCATTCTGAGCCGCGTCCTGCTGGGTGCCTCCGCGGCCTGGGCCAATCTCCCTCCTTCCTTCCCTTGGCGGCCAGCATCCGAGCTCTCTCCTCATAGGTGGGGGGCGGGTGGTGTGGAAAGGAGGGTGGCAGATCGAGGAGGAACTCACCGGCCTGTCGCCCGAACCCAGATCCGACCGAGGAGTTACCACAATGAGTCAGAATATATTTAGAGACTTTCTGTCTTGCAATTTAACCAAAAGCAGTTCCACTAATCGGGTGCGGGGGGGAGGGAGAGAGAGTTTCAGTTCCCATTTGTGAAATTCAAACCAATTTCTTTTCCATCGAAGTAATGTGATAAGTTTGCCACTGTGACTGTGAGATTGTTTTTGCTCCTGTTTTGAAGAGGAGGAGGAGGGTATGAGATTTGAGTGGGAACTTTCTGTCGACTTTTTTTTGGGGGGCGGGGGGGGGGGAAGAAAGAAAGATAGCGCCTTTCACGACCACCGGACGTCTCCATGCGCTTTACAGCCAATGAAGTACTTTTTGAAGTGTTGTAATGTGGGAAACGCAGCAGCCAATTTGCGCACAGCAAGCTCCCACAAACAACAATGTGATGATGACCAGATCATCTGTTTTTGTTATGTTGGTTGAGGAATTAATATTGGCATCAGGACACCGGGGAGAACTCCCCTGCTCTTCTTCGAAAATATTGCCATGGGATCTTTTACGTCCACCTGAGAGAGCAGACGAAAGACGGCACCTCTGACAGTGCGGCGCTCCCTCAGTACCTGCCCCTCCGACAGTGCGGCGCTCCCTCAGTACCGCCCCTCCGACAGTGCGGCGCTCCCTCAGTACTGCCCCTCCGATAGTGCGGCGCTCCCTCAGTACTGCCCCTCCGATAGTGCGGCGCTCCCTCAGTACCGCCCCTCCGACAGTGCGGCGCTCCCTCAGTACCGCCCCTCCGACAGTGCGGCGCTCCCTCAGTACCGCCCCTCCGACAGTGCGGCGCTCCCTCAGTACCGCCCCTCCGACAGTGCGGTGCTCCCTCGGTACTGCCCCTCCGACAGTGCGGCGCTCCTTCGGTACTGACACCGGGAGCGTCAGCCTGGATTATGCGCTCGAGTGATAGATGCAAGAGCTGGAACTCCAATGTGAAAATATAACTAGACACGCTGCCTGTGCGTGCCCTGTGTCCTTCCCCCCCCCCCCCCCCCCCCCGCCTCCCCCCCCTCCCCCCACCCCCCACCCTTGTTTCTCTGTCTGTCTGGTGGTGGTTTGACTGTTAAATTAGAGGCTGTATTTTGCTCTGACTGGTGTGTTTGTGACTCAGGCTTATTTACGGAAAGCTCTCCTTGTGTTTACTGGAATCCTGGTCTCTCTCGAGTGCGCGTGTGTGCTTTTCAGTGACAGATGCTTCTGAAGAGATGGCTTTAATGATTAATCTGTGAGTAATTTTAGCGGAGCAGAGGCAGAATTACTGGAAAGCATGAGGCCGAGATTGGCACAGACTTTCAGCTCTGGGTTCACACACAGAGAGAGAGACAGACCGACAAATGGAGCCCGGGGGAGGGGGAGCTTTGCAATTGGGGCACACTCACTTATCACTCCCTCCCTCACACTCGCTCACTTTCCCTCACGCTCACTCTCGCGCATGCTCTGTCTCTCGCTCTCTTTCTCTCTTTCGAGCAGTGATATTCTGGGCAGCTTAGCAACATGACCTAGGTGTGCCTAAAATGATTTGCATTCTCGCTCACCGTCCTTTTTATATTGAATTACAGCCCCAAGCAAGTCAGGGTGCCAATAAACACGAGTGCGCGGCAGAGGCAGGAGTTCGGCAGGTTTCTAATCAGTCCATCTCCACCCCCCTTTCTTTCAGTCCTGGTTCTGCTTGCAATGTCTGCACTCTGAGGAAACCAAAACCACAAATGCTTTTTAAAAAAAAAATATCAGAGTTGAGAAGTTGTTGAATATTTCTAGAGGCACTGATGAGGGAATTCCCAAAGAAAGATCTCGCATTTCTACAGCGCCTTTCACAACCTCCGGACGTGCCAAAGCGCTTTACAGTACAGTGAAGTACTTTTTGAAGTGTAGTCACTGTTGTAATGTAGGAAATGCGGCAGCCAATTTGCGCACAGCAAGCTCCCACCAACAGCAATGTGAAAATGATCAGATAATCTGTTTTAATGATGTTGGTTGAGAGATAAATATTCGCCCAGAACACCGGGGAGAACTCCTCCCTGCTCTTCTACGAATAATGCCCATGGGATCTTTTACGTCCACCCAAGAGAGCAGACTGCCCCTCCGACAGTGTGGAGCTCCCTCAGTACTGCCCCTCCGACAGTGCAGCGCTCCCGCAGTACTGCCCCTCCGACAGTGCGGCGCTCCCGCAGTACTGCCCCTCCGACAGTGCAGCGCTCCCGCAGTACTGCCCCTCCGACAGTGCAGCGCTCCCGCAGTACTGCTCCTCTGAGGGAGCGCCGCACTGTCGGAGGAGCAGTACTGCGGGAGCGCTGCACTGTCGGAGGGGCAGTACTGAGGGAGCGCCGCACTGTCGGAGGGGCTGTACTGAGGGAGCGCCGCACTGTCGGAGGTGCCATCTTTCAGATGAGATGTTAAACTGAGGCCCCGTCTCCCCCCTCAGGTGGCTGTAAAAGATCCCAGCAGGGGGGAGTTATCCCCAGTGTCCTGGGCCAATATTTATCCCTCAATCAACATCACTTAAAAAAACCAAAAAAACAGATGATCTGGTCATTATCTCATTGCTGTTTGTGGGAGCTTGCTGTGCACAAAATTGGCTGCCGCGTTTCCCACATTACAGCAGTGACCACACTTCAAAAGAACTTCATTGGCTGTAAAGCGATTTGGGGTGTGCGGAGGCGGTGAACGGAGCTGTAGAAATGCCAGTTCTTAATTCTCTATATCTATTTTCTGATGTATGGTGTTGCTATCTTGGGCTGTCCCTCCGTGTGTGGAGCAGTGGGAGTGTCTACAGTCTCTCGGTTGGAGCTTGAACCCCCTGGAGGATAAGCTGCCGAGCGAGAGAGAGAGAGTTTCTCTGTGAAAGTGAGGTCTTTGCTTTCGGTGGTGTTGCGGTCAGTGAGCTGTCTGGGCTGGCCAAAGGGAGACCGTGCTGATTGTTGACGGCAGTTAGTTACAGATATATATATATATATATATATATGCTCACTCCTCAGTGGGGGTGGGGGGGGGGAGCAGACAGTGTCTGCGACGATTCGTCTAAAAGTCAGACAGTTCTGAGGACCAGCCCTCGCGACACATCAAGAAGCAACGGACAGGATGTAAACACAAGGCTGGTGTGGTCGCACCCAGCCGGCCTGGGCCTTGTGCCCTCTGCTGGCCGCTGATGTGAGCTGCACCACGGCACAGAATCGCCACCTCCTGCACCGACCGCAATGGCCGGAAATTAAAGTTCGAGCCGTCCACTTGCGCATGTTAAGCACGTTTCAGGAAAATGCAATCGCGGTAGCCATTTTGTTTCTTTTCCTGACGCCGTTTTTATAAAAAGAAAAATGCGTTCAAAGATCTGCAGCAGTTGCATTTCTACGGCCTTCCTAGAGCGCTTGACGGCCATCGAAGTATTTTTTATTTTGAAGTACAGTCGCTGTTGTAACGTAGGAGACGCGGCCTCACACACGGCGAGCTCCCACACACAGCAGTGTGATTTATGACCAGGTCACTTTTTACTGATGTTGGATGAGGGATAAATATTAGCCCCAGAACTCCCCCTCCCACCTTGTACGAAATAGTGGCCGCGGGATCTTTTGCGTCCCCCTGAGAGGGTAGATGGGGCCTCGGTTTACTGCCCCTCCGACAGTGCTGCCCCTCCGACAGTGCGGCGCTCCCTCAGTGCTGCCCCTCCGACAGTGCGGCGCTCCCTCAGTGCTGCCCCTCCGACAGTGCGGCGCTCCCTCAGTACTGCCCCTCCGACAGTGCGGCGCTCCCTCAGTACTGCACTGGGAGTGTCAGCCTAGATTTCTGTGCTCCAGTCTCTGGAGTGGGACTTGAACCCCCAACCTTCTGACTCCGAGTTGAGAGTGCGACCCACTGGCTGACACTTAATAAATAAATAAATAAATAAATAAATAAATACAGTGCTAGTCTCGGTCAATAAACATCACTCAAAACAAAAGCTAAAAAGCACCAGAAATAATGATTTTGGGTCCTGGTACACCTGAAATCGTGGACCTAAATTTAAACCTGTGCAGAACTGGAGTAAATGCAGGAAACTTGCGTTTTTTGTTTGTTTGTTTGGGGTGGGGGGGGGCGGAATTATGTTAATGAGCCCAATGGGGTTTCGCCGGGAGCGGCGCAAACGACCGAGGAAATTTGCGCTGTTTCCTGGCGGTGTCGGGGTGAAACCCTGCGGAACTCTGCTCTCGTGCAGAAACGTTCCGGGAAACTCCGGGCTGTATTCTCCCCGTGGTTTCCCGTACCTTGTCGCTGCCCACTGATGGTACTGACTCTCGCTTGGGGGGGCGGGTACGGGTCCCACAGTCGAGGCCCTCCCCCCCCCCCCCCCCCCCCCCCCCCCCCCCCCCCCCCCCCCCCCCCCCCCCCCCCCCCCCCCCTCCCCCCCCCCCCCCCCCCCTCCTCCTGTCCCGGGGCAGCCAGTGACCTCCTGCTCCCCCCCTGTATCCTGTTATGAAGCCCAGCCCATTAATCCAACCGCGGTGACTCAGCCCCTGAACAAAGGCTGGTGTGGAAACTGTTGGCAAAGGGCCGAGGTCTGGCTGATGAGTCGTTGCACCGGGGCTCGGTCTGGTTGAGTCTGGGATTCACCACACAGGGCTGGTGACAGAACGTCAGAAATAGGAGCAGGAGTCGGCCATTCGGCCCCTCGAGCCTGCTCCACCAGTCAATAAGATCATGGCGGGTCATCGACCTCAACTCCACTTTCCCTGCCCGATCCCCATATCCCTTGATTCACTTAATATTCAAAAATCTATCGATCTCAGCCTTGAATATACTCAACGACTGAGCCTCCACAGCCCTCTGGGGTAGAGAATTCCAAAGATTCACCACCCTCTGAGTGAAGAAATTCCTCCTCATCTCAGTCCTAAATGGCCGACCCCTTATCCTGAGACTGTGACCCCTGGTTCTGGACTCTCCAGCCAGGGGAAACAACCTCCCTGCATCTACCCTGTCAAGTCCTGTAAGAATTTTGTATGTTTCAATGAGATCACCTCTCATTCTTCTAAACTCTAGAGAATATAGGCCTAGTCTACTCAATCTCTCCTCATAGGACAATCCCCCCCATCCCAGGAACCAGTCTGGTGAACCTTCGTTGCACTCCCTCTATGGCAAGTATATCCTTCCTTAGGTAAGGAGATCAAAACTGTACACAATACTCCAGGTGTGGTCTCACCAGGGCCCTATATAATTGTCCTGTGTGGCACACAGAGTTTGTTGAAGCTTCATTCATGACTTGAATGTGCAGCATAGCCTCCAGTACAAAGCTCTCTTCCAACACCGCACTGAAGCATCCTACACTGCATACAGCAAGGAAGAAAAGACTTGCATTTATATAGCACCTTTCACAACCTCAGGACGTCCCAAAGCGCTTCACAGCCAATTTTGAAGTGTAGTCGCTGTTGTAATGTGGGAAACCCGGCAGCCAATTTGCGCACAGCAAGCTCCCACAAACAGCAACGTGATAATGACCAGATAATCTGTTTTTTTTTAGCGATGTTGGTTGAGGGATAAATATTGACGAGGACACTGGGATAACTCTTCCAGATAGCGAGCCATGGGATCTTTTACACCCACCTGAGAGGGCTGACGGGGCCTCGGTTTAACGTCTCGTCCGAAAGGCGACAGTGCAGCGCTCCCTCAGCCTGGATTTTTGTGCTCAAGTCGCTGGAGTGGGACTCGAACCCACAACTTTCTGACTGAGAGGCGAGAGAGAGAGAGAGAGAGAGTGCTGCCCACTGAGCCACAGCTGACCCACATCTCCCTCCGTTCCAGGGAACGAGTCACAGTTGAGTGCACGCCAAATAAATGAACGAGTGGGCAGGTACAAAAACAATTAAAAAGGCTAAAGGAACGTTGGCCTTGGGCTCGAGGGGGCTGGGATACAGAGGGGAGGAAGTTATGTTACAGTTACTGGCCAGACCCTATCTGGAGTAACTGTTCAGTTCTGGGCCCCGCACCTCAGGAAGGAAGTCCTTGGAGGGGGAGCAGCGCAGATTCACCAGAATGATACCCGGGGGCTAAAAGGGTTAAATTACGAGGACAGGTTGCACAGACTGGGCTTGTATTCCCTCGAGTTTAGAAGATTAAGGGGTGATCTAATTGAGGTGTTTAAGATGATTAAAGGAGTTGATCGGGTGGATCGAGAGAAACTATTTCCTCTGGTGGGGGGAGTCCAGAACAAGGGGGCAGGACCTTAAAATTAGAGCCAGGCCGTTCAGGGGTGATGTCAGGAAGCACTTCTTCACACAAAGGGTGGTGGAAATCTGGAACTCTCTCCCCTAGAAAGCTGTTGCGGCTGGGGGTCAATTGAAGATTCTAAAACAGAGATTGATTTTTTTGTGTTGGGTAAGGGTACTAAGGCCGGTAGATGGAGTTGAGATACAGATCAGCCCTGATGAATGGTGGAACAGGCTCGAGGGGCTGAATGGCCTCCCGTTCCTATATTTCTAAAGGAAACTTTGTTCAGCTTTACCAGGGAGGCGCTCGGCTGTGTGCACGTTCTCTCCCAGCTGGGCAGGAAGGCCACATCAGTTAGCGCAGGATGGGATCTGCCTGTGTGTGTGAGTGTTGTGCGGATCAGCGCGCTGTGTATTGCTGGCGCAGTGACGCGCTCGCAGAGTCCCGCACAGCTGTGCGATCGAAGGATGCGTGGCGTCACTGCATCCTGTGCTCTCCACAATAGCAGGAAGGGCCTGAGACACCATTCGGTGCAGGGAAAAACAAACTGCCTTCCCTAGAAATAAAAAGGAACACACACACAAACACGCCGACCGCAGATTCCGCCTCTCTGTTGCATTGCTCCTCACTCGGCACCCCAAGCCCTTCTTTGCTTGTTCCTCCTGTCTTGTCTTGAAGGCACCACATCCCCGCTGAGGGTGGGGGTGGTGGGAGGGTTCAGGTTCCACAGGCACTAAGAACATAAGAATTAGGAGCAGGAGTCGGTCATTCGGCCCCTCGAGCCTGCTCCGCCATTCAATAAGATCATGGCTGATCTTCCACCTCAACTCCACCTTCCCGCCCGATCCCCCTATCCCTCGATTCCCCCAGAGTCCAAAAATCTATTGACCTCAGCCTTGAATATATTCAAAGACTGAGCCTCCACAGCCCTCTGGGGCAGAGAATTCCAAAGATTCACCACCCTCTGAGTGAAGAAATTTCTCCTCATCTCAGTCCGAAATGGCCGACCCCTTATTCTGAGACTGTGACCCCTGGTTCTAGACTCTCCAGCCTGTGGAAACAACCTCTCTGCATCTACCCTGTCAATCCCCCTCAGAATCTTGCGTGTTTCAAATGAGATCACCTCTCATTCTTCTAAACTCCAGAGAGTATAGGCCCAATCTACTCAATCTCTCCTCATAGGACAATCCCCCCATCTCAGGAATCAATCCAGTGAACTTTGGTTGCACTCACTCTACACTGTCCTTCAGCACCTAACCCAGCCACTGGCTCTTTGGCTATGTGCGGCAGCACAGCCCAGGCCATACCTCCCCTCACCCGGTGCACGCACACATCTATCAGCGGGGGGGTGGGGTGGGGAGAAGTGGGATAGCTCAGCACGGACGCGATGGGCTGAATGGCCTCCTTCTGTGCTGTAAGATTCTACGTCCTGAACTTGTGCTGCCCTCTTCCAGATTAAAAACAAAAAAAAAATCCCCCCCCCCCCCCCACCCGGCCAAGTTTGGAGCTTGGATCCCTGCTTTGATTGCGGTGACACGTTGTCAGTGAGTTTCCTTTCCTGAACACGGCTAAAAATATCCCCCTCCCCGAGTCCCTTATCGGCACCTGCGTCAGGGCAGGAAGTAGGATGTGACCGCACTCGCTTCCCGAGCTGGTATTAAGGGACACTTCCTGGCTGGATCCAGCACTCGCCCGCGCGGGATTAGCTGGAAGCTGGGACCCTCGGCCAATGACCCACTCACGCGCTGCTCGCAGTCACTGCATGGAAGCCGCCGGAGTCTCAACCTGGCGAAGGGACTTCTGTTTACTTCGCGGCGGCCGAGACTGGATCTCTGGCGCTCGGGGGTGAGTAGCGTGTTCGGCGGGATGGGGGGCGAGGGCGGTGGGGGGGGGTCGCTAACCTCTGCGTTTAGGGACAGGATCTCGCCGCCCGCACCGATCCAAGGACTGGAGATCTGTCGACACACCAGCCCTTTCAACAGGAAACGGGTCTTCTGTCTCGCTGTAACATTATCTCTGTTGCTGAGGCGACTGTGCTCCCTCTTGCAGTGCCGTTTCTTTTGGGCAGTTTTCTCAGTTCTTCAATGTTGAGGGTCGTTAGTACTGGGACCATCTCCCAGTGTCGGCACTCCCAGGGCAGGTACAGCACGGGTTAGATACAGAGTAAAGCTCCCTCTACACTGTCCCATCAAACACTCCCAGGGCAGGTACAGCACGGGTTAGATACAGAGTAAAGCTCCCTCTACACTGTCCCATCAAACACTCCCAGGGCAGGTACAGCACGGGTTAGATACAGAGTAAAGCTCCCTCTACACTGTCCCATCAAACACTCCCAGGGCAGGTACAGCACGGGTTAGATACAGAGTAAAGCTCCCTCTACACTATCCCATCAAACACTCCCAAGGCAGGTGCAGCACGGGTTAGATACAGAGTAAAGCTCCCTCTACACTGTCCCATCAAACACTCCCAGGGCAGGTACAGCACGGGTTAGATACAGAGTAAAGCTCCCTCTACACTGTCCCATCAAACACTCCCAGGGCAGGTACAGCACGGGTTAGATACAGAGTAAAGCTCCCTCTACACTGTCCCAACAAACACTCCCAGGGCAGGTACAGCACGGGTTAGATACAGAGTAAAGCTCCCTCTACACTGTCCCATCAAACACTCCCAGGGCAGGTACAGCACGGGTTAGATACAGAGTAAAGCTCCCTCTACACTGTCCCATCAAACACACCCAGGGCAGGTACAGCACGGGTTAGATACAGAGTAAAGCTCCCTCTACACTGTCGCATCAAACACTCCCAGGGCAGGTACAGCACGGGTTAGATACAGAGTAAAGCTCCCTCTACACTGTCGCATCAAACACACCCAGGGGAGGTACAGCACGGGTTAGATACAGAGTAAAGCTCCCTCTACACTGTCGCATCAAACACTCCCAGGGCAGGTGCAGCACGGGTTAGATACAGAGTAAAGCTCCCTCTACACTGTCCCATCAAACACACCCAGGGGAGGTACAGCACGGGTTAGATACAGAGTAAAGCTCCCTCTACACTGTCGCATCAAACACTCCCAGGGGAGGTACAGCACGGGTTAGATACAGAGTAAAGCTCCCTCTACACTATCCCATCAAACACTCCCAGGGCAGGTGCAGCACGGGTTAGATACAGAGTAAAGCTCCCTCTACACTGTCCCATCAAACACTCCCGGGGCAGTTACAGCACGGGTTAGATACAGAGTAAAGCTCCCTCTACGCTGTCCCATCAAACCCTGGGGAGATGCTGAGCTTTGATGAGTAGCAGAATCACTAGCTGATTGCCCCTCTCTCTAACCCAGGAATCAGGAGCAGGAACACTGGCTGATTTCCCCTCTCTCTAACCCAGGAATCAGGAGCAGGAACACTGGCTGATTTCCCCTCTCTCTAACCCAGGAATCAGGTTGGGTTCATTGGGATCTGGTCAGATTTTCAGTGGGAGCCTGATTGTGCTGTGCAGTATTAGCGATCGGTGCATTAACGTGCTAGTTTGACAGTCACATGGCGCTGTTGTAAAATAGCAGTGGGAGAAATTTAGCTGAATGCCTTTAATGTTTTCAAGGCACCATTTGAAGGGCACAATGTCACCCTGTAAGTAGTTCTCAGTTAGGCGGTTAATAGTCTATAAGTGTCAGCCGTGATTCAGTGCACTCTTGTGCCTCTGAGTCAGAAAGTCATGGGTTCGAGTCCCACTCCAGAGACTTGAGCACAAAAATCCAGGCTGACCGTCCAGTGCAGTACTGAGGGAGCGCCGTACTGTCGGAGGGGCAGTACTGAGGGAGCGCCGTACTGTCGGAGGGGCAGTACTGAGGGAGTGCTGCACTATTGCGGAAAAGGGCAGGGGAATTCTCCCTGGTGTCCTGGGCCAATATTTATCCTTCAACCAACGTCATTTTTTGTGGGATCTTGCTTTGTGCAAAATGGCTGCCGCGCTAACCTACCTAAGTGTCTGCACTTCAAAAAGTCCTCTGGGACAGGCTGAAGATGTGACGGGCACTGTATCAGCGGGACTCCTTGCCTCCTGTCTCGTGCTTGCGACCTCCGATTTCCGTGAGTTGTAGCTGTTGCTGAGGGACGCGGAGGTTTTACTGAAGTGCTTGTGCGACGATAGTGATTTGGCGTGGGTGAGAGTGGCCCAAGAATGCCTGCCTCCCCGGGGGGGGGCAGGGGTGCAGGCAGTCCCTCGTCTGGTGGTTCTCGGGGTGTGAAAGAGACCTGGTGTTTTCTTTGAATGTCTTGTTGGTGGGGGAGAGAAGCTCTCTGGGCCAGCCTAGTGCCTTGGTCCCGGGCTGGGGGAGGCGGGGGATGAAAGGTCTGTATGCCGACACTTCGCCCTTACAGTCTGCTTTATCCCCAACTCTAGGTGCCTTCTGAATTTGCTGATGTCACCGTGAATTACTGAGGGAGACCTGGAACAAGTAGAAGGAACAGGTAAGAGGAGGAAGAAAGAATTGCATTTCTCCAGTGCCTTTCCCCACCTCAGGACATCCCAAAGAGCTTTACAGCCAATGAAGTACTTTTTGAAGTGTAGTCACTGTTGTAATGTCGGAAACTCAGCAGCCAATTTGCGCACAGCAAGCTCCCACAAACAGCAATGCACAAAATCCGGGCAGTACTGAGGGAGCGCCGCACTGTCGGAGGGGCAGTACTGAGGGAGGGCCGCACTGTCGGAGGGGCAGTACTGAGGGAGCGCCGCACTGTCGGAGGGGCAGTACTGAGGGAGCGCCGCACTGTCGGAGGGGCAGTACTGAGGGAGCGCCGCACTGTCGGAGGGGCAG
This sequence comes from Squalus acanthias, assembly GCA_030390025.1. Taxonomy (NCBI): domain Eukaryota; kingdom Metazoa; phylum Chordata; class Chondrichthyes; order Squaliformes; family Squalidae; genus Squalus; species Squalus acanthias. The sequence goes on from JASTWF010000040.1 coordinate 2,189,740, forward strand.
TACTGAGGGAGCGCCGCACTGTCGGAGGGGCAGTACTGAGGGAGTGCTGCACTGTCGGAGGGGCAGTACTGAGGGAGCGCTGCACTGTCGGAGGGGCAGTACTGAGGGAGCGCTGCACTGTCGGAGGGGCAGTACTGAGGGAGTGCTGCACTGTCAGAGGTGCTGTCTTTCAAATGAGATGTTAAACCGAGGCCCCGTCTGCTCCCTCAGGTGGACGTAAAAGATCCCTATGTCGAAGAAGAGCCGTGGAGTTCTCCCCGGTGTCTTGGGCCACTATGTACCCATCAAACAACACCCTAAAACAGATTATCTGGCCATTAACACACTGCTGTTTGTGGGAGGTTGCTGTGCGCAAATTGTCTGCCATGTTTCCTACATTACAACAGTGACTACATTTCAAAAAGTGCCTCATTGGCTGTAAAGCGCTTTGGGACGTCCTGAGGTGGTGAAAGGTGCTGTCGAACTGCGAGTCCTTTCAGTGACTGTGTTCCCCATGTCCCCCTTTTAAGCTGCAGAAATATTACCGTGAGTATATCTGCAGCTGGTCTCGTCCTGCTTCCTGCCACAGGATCCCTGGTGTGAGGTCGGGAGTGGCAGCTCGCAGTGATCCCGGTGACTCCTTCCTCCCGCTCCTTCCTTTTCCAGCGGTCGGGGTAATCCCCGCAACCTGGGCTTCCAGTTCGGGTTTCGACTGTTCTGAGATCAAAGTTACACGGCAGCACGCCGTACAACTCGGGTTAAAGATGGCTCGTGACTTTTATGTTTTAATTTGTTCCTGGGATGTGGGCGTCGCTGGTAAGGCCAGCATTTATTGCCCGTCCCTAATTGCCCCTCGAGAAGGTGGTGGTGAGCCGCCTTCTTCAACCGCTGCAGTCCGTGTGGTGAAGGTACTCCCACAGTGCTGTGAGGGAGGGAGCTCCAGGATCGGACAAAGTCAACATGGATTTACAAAAGGTAAATCGTGCTTGACTAATCTATTGGAATTTTTTGAGGATGTAACTGGTAAAATAGATAAGGGAGAACCAGTGGATGTGGTGTATTTGGACTTTCAGAAGGCTTTCGATAAGGTCCCGCATAAGAGATTAGCGTGCAAAGTTAAGGCACATGGGATTGGGGGTAAGGTACTGACTTGGATAGAGAACTGGTTGGCAAACAGAAAGCAAAGAGTTGGAATAAACGGGTCTTTTTCCGAGTAGCAGGCAGTGACTAGTGGGGTTCCGCAGCGATCGGTCCTTGGACCCCAGCTATTCACAATATATATTGATGATCTAGACAAGGGAACTAGATGTAATATCTCCAAGTTTGCAGATGACACAAAACTGGGTGGGCGTGTGTGCTGCGAGGAGGATGCCGAGAAACTCCAGGATGATTTGGACAGGTTGGGTGATTGGGCAGAAGCGTGGCAGATGCAATATAACGTGGATAAATGCGAGGTTATCCACTTTGGTGTCAAAAACAGAAAGGCAGATTATTATCTGAATGGCAATAGATTGGGAGAAGGGGAAGTGCAACGAGACCTGGGTGTCCTTGTGCACCAGTAGCTGAAGGTAAGCATGCAGGTGCAGCAGGCGGTTAAGGCGGCAAATGGTATGTTGGCCTTCATAGCGAGAGGGTTTGAGTACAGGAACAAGGATGTCTTGCTGCAATTGTACAGGGCCTTGGTGAGACCACACCTTGAGTACTGTGTGCAGTTTTGGTCGCCTTATCTGAGGAAGGATGTTCTTGCCATGGAAGGAGTTCAGCGAAGATTCACAAGGCTGATACCTGGGATGGCAGGAATGACGTATGAAGAGAGATTGGGTCGATTGGGCTTATACTCGCTGGAGTTTAGAAGAATGAGAGGGGATCTCATTGAAACTTATAAAATTCTGACAGGACTAGACAGACTAGATGCAGGAAGGATGTTCCCGATGGTCGAGGAGTCCAGAACCAGGGGTCACAGTCTAAGGATAAGGGGTAAGCCAGTTAGGACAAAAATGAGGAGGAATTTCTTCACCCAGAGAGTGGTGAACCTGTGGAATTCTCTGCCACAGAAGGCAGTAGAGGCCAACTCATTAAATATATTCAAGAAGGAGATAGATATATTTCTTAAGGCTAAAGGGATCAAGGGATATGGGGAGAAAGCAGGGACAGGGTACTGAATTTGGATGATCAGCCATGATCGCATTGAATGGCGGAGCAGGCTAGAGGGGCCGAATGGCCTACTCCTGCTCCTATCTTCTATGATTCTATGATTTTGACCCAGCGACGATGAAGGAGCGGCCGATGTACGTCCACTTCAAGGGGCAGTTAAGAGTCAACCACATTGCTCTGGGACTGGAGTCACATTATCGGCCAGACCCGGTAAGGGCGGCAGATTTCCTTCCCGAAAGGACGCTCGTGAACCAGTTGGGTTTTTACGACAATCCGACTGCTTCGTGGTCACTTTTACTGGAAACCAGCTTTTTAATCACTAGATCTTCTGTTTTTCAACTGAATTCAAATCTAATTGGATGGCGGGAGCTAGCTCGAGGGGCTGAATGGCCCCCACTCCAGAATTCAAATTCTCAAACTGTCCCAGTGAGATTTGAACGGAGTTTCTTTGGATTACTGGTCCTGTAACGTGACCGCACGGCAGTCCCCATGTACGTTGGTGAATGTTTCCGTGAGAGTGAAGATCTGCGCCCCACCTGTGTCACTCTTCCCTGTGTCACCTTCCTTCCGCTGCTGGCGGTAGGGCTGCAGTGAACCGAAAGGTTCTGGTAGCCCAGAGGTCGCGAGTTCAAATCCCCCCCCCCCCCCCCCAACTTTGCCATTTGCAAAATTAAATTCATTAAATTATGAGTTGGTGCCATTTAAAAATAACCCAATTGTAATTTTAAAAAAAACCTCCTCCAGTAGAATTTTTCCTACCTGTTCTGGGCCTACACTTGAGGCTTCCGATCACAGATCATAAAAACATAAGAAATAGGAGCAGGAGTCGGCCATTCGGCCCCTCGAGCCTGCTCCGCCATTCAATAAGATCATGGCTGATCATCGACCTCCACTCCACTTTCCCGCCCGATTCCCATATCCCTTGATTCCCTTAATATCCAAAAATCTATCGATCTCTGTCTTGAATATACTCAACGACTGAGCCTCCACAACCCTCTGGGGTAGAGAATTCCAAAGATTCACCACCCTCTGAGTGAAGAAATTTCTCCTCATCTCAGTCCTAAATGGCCGACCCCTTATTCTGAGACTGTGACCTCTGGTTCTAGACTCCCCAGCCAGGGGAAACATCCTCCCTGCATCTACCCTGTCAAGCCCTGTAAGAATTTTGTATGTTTCCTTTTTATACATTTTTATGCATTCACTCCCTCCGCCACCGGCGCACCGTGTGTACAATCTACAGGATGCATGGCAGCAACTCGCCAAGGCTTCTTCGACAGCATCTTCCAAACCCGCGACCTCTACTGCCTAGAAGGACAAGGGCAGCAGGCGCACGGGAACACCACCACCTCCAAGTTCCCCTCCAAGTCACACACCATCCTGACTTGGAGATATATCGGCCGTTCCTTCATCGTCGCTGGGCCAAAACCCTGGAACTCCCTCCCTAACAGCACTGTGGGAGCACCTTCACCACGCGGACTGCAGCGGTTCAAGAAGGCGGCTCACCACCACCTTCTCGAGGGCGATTAGGGACGGGCAATAAATGCTGGGCTTGCCAGCGACGTCCACATCCCAGGAATGAATTTTTTTTTTAAAAAACCTTCCGGCACTGTTCCCATATCCCTTGATTCCCTTAGATCAGAGTGGAAAATGTATTAGAATTGCACGGGGCAAAGTTACAATGCCTTAGGAATGAGAAACAGACCGTAGGAGGCCAGCGCTGACAGCAACCCTGTTCCAGTCTAATGTCAGTTCAGTCACTCGATTGAAATTATCTGACACTTCAGTTTATTAAAGGCACGATTTATGAATCGTCAGGTGCAGAATACGGGAATGCCCCCGGTAGCCCAGTGACCAATTGCATCTGTGCTCGTGAGCTGTACCAGCCAATGGGAACAGGAGGAGGCCATTCAGCCCTTCGAGCCGGTTCAGCCATTCCATTAGGCCGTGGCCGGTTTCTCTCCGTTCCAGCCCTGGATCTCTGCTGTGTTCGACGATGCCACTTGCGACCTCATCTGGAGTGACTGTTCAGTCCTGGGCCCCGCACCTCAGGAAGGATATACAGACCTTGGAGGGGGAGCAGCGCAGATTCACCAGAATGATACCCGGGGCTAAAAGGGTTAAATTACGAGGACAAGTTGCACAGAGTTTAGAAGATCAAGGGGTGATCTAATCGAGGTGTTTAAGATGATTAAAGGATTCGATAGGGTGGAGAGAGAGAAACTATTTCCTCTGGTGGGGTGAGTCCAGAACAAGGGGGCAGAACCTTAAAATTAGAGCCAGGCCGTTCAGGGGTGATGTCAGGAAGCACTTCTTCACACAAAGGGTGGTGGAAATCTGGAACTCTCTCCCCCAAAAAGCTGTTGAGGCTGGGGGTCAATTGAAAATATCAAAACTGGGATTGATCGATTTTTGTTGGGTAAGGGTTATGTGTAGATGGAGTTAAGATGCAGGTCAGCCCTGATCGAATTGAATGGGGGAAACAGGCTCGAGGGGCTTTATGGCCTCCTCCTGTTCCTGTGTAACAGGCTCGAGGGGCTGAAGGGCCTCCTCCTGTTCCAGGCCCGAGGGGCTGAAGGGCCTCCTCCTGTTCCTGTGTAACAGGCTCGAGGGGCTGAATGGCCTCCTCCTGTTCCTGTATAACAGGCCCGAGGGGCTGAATGGCCTCCTCCTGTTCCTGTGTAACAGGCCCGAGGGGCTGAAGGGCCTCCTCCTGTTCCTGTGTAACAGGCCCGAGGGGCTGAAGGGCCTCCTCCTGTTCCTGTGTAACAGGCCCGAGGGGCTGAAGGGCCTCCTCCTGTTCCTGTGTAATAGGCCCGAGGGGCTGAAGGGCCTCCTCCTACTGTTCCTGTGTTGCTGCTGAGTCTTTCGGGTCTTTCCTTGCGTTTCCAATTCTGCCCCCGCCCCACCTTCGCCTCCCCACCTCTTCCCCAGGAGCGGGAGGAGCCTCGACCCCACCGTTCCGGTCTCTTGAGATCGTTCCATTCTCGCTGCGCGCCCGTTTGTTTGAGGGGTGGGGCGTGTTCCCGGCGGCCTTTGCCCGTGTGAAGCGGTTGGTTGATGTCTTTTTTCCTCCTCCCTCTCCTCCCTGTTGACTTTGCTCAGGTGAAGATGGGGTCGAAACCGGAGAGCTACGTCAAAGAGTTCACCCGTCACTCCACCGACATGATGCTCAACCTGAACGAGATGAGGAAGCGAGAGATTCTCACGGATGTCAAGGTCCTCGTGGATGGGCAGGAGTTCAAAGCACACAAAGCTGTACTCATCGCTTGCAGGTATGTGGAGGGAGGTCTGGACAGGGGAAGAAAGACTTGCCTTTCTCCAGCGCCTTTCACCACCTCAGGACGTCCCAAAGCCCTTTACAGCCAATGAAGTACTTTTGAAGCGTAGTCACTGTAGTAATGTAGGAAAATGTCAGAGTCATAACGGTACAGTAGGAGGCCATTCGGCCCATCGAGTCCGTGCCGGCTCTCTGTAGAGCAATCCAGTCAGTCCCATTCCCCACTCTATCCCCATAGCCCTGCAGGTTTATTTCCCTCAAGTGCCTATCCAGTCTCCCCTTGAAAACGTTGAGTGTCTCCGCTTCCACCACTTCTGTCGGCAGCGAGTTCCAGGTCCTCACCACTCGCTGCGTAAAAAAGTTTTTCCTCACATCCCTCCCTGTATCTCTTGCCCAAAACCTTTAATCTGTGTCCCCTAGTCCTTGTACCATCAACTCGTGGGAACAGCCTTTCCCCGTCCAGCCTATCCAAACCCGTCATAATCTTGCACACCTCTATCAAATGCCCCTCAACCTCCCTTGCTCTAATGAAAACAAATCCAGCTTCTCCAACCTGTCCTTGCACCTAAGATCCCCCCCATCCCTGGAACCATTCTAACGTCCTAACTCGCACTAAGTCCCGTTCGCCCATCACCCCCTGTGCTCGCTGACCTACATTGGCTCCCAGTTAAGCAGCGCCTCGATTTCAAAATTCTCATCCTTATTTTCAAATCCCTCCACGGCCCTCGCCCCTCCCTGTCTCTGTAACCTCCTGCAGCCCCACAACCTGCCGAGATCTCGGCGCTCCTCTAATTCTGCCCTCTTGAGCATCCCTGATTATAATCATTCCACCATTGGTGGCCGTGCCTTCTGTTGCCTGGGCCCTGAGCTCTGGAATTCCCTCCCTAAACCTCTCCGCCTCTCTCCTCCTTTAACGTTCCATAAAGCTCACCTGTTCAAGGTTTCAATCACCCCTCCTAATATCTCCTGCTACGGGTCGGTGTGAATTTTTGTCTCCTAACGCTCCTGTGAAGCGCCTTGGCATGTTTTCCTATGTTGAAGGTGCTATATAAATGCAATAAAAAAGATGAATAACTTTCTTTTCCCACTGGTAACCAGAGGACACAGATTGGCAAAAGAACCAGAGGGGAGATGAGGAAATGGTTTTTTTACGCTGCGAGTTGTTGTGATCTGCAATGTGCTGCCTGAAAGGGCGGTGGAAGCAGATTCAATAGTAATTTTCTAAAGGGAATTGGATAAATACTTGAAGGGGAAAAATTTGCAGGGTTATGGGGAAAGAGCAGGGGAAGTGGGACTAATGGGAGAGCTCGTTGAAAGAGCCGGCACGATGGGCCCAATGGCCTCCTTCTGAGCTGTTCGATTCAGATTTTTTTGTGTGTGGGGCAAATAATAAATTGGGCGTCACGGATGATTTGAGGAACGTAACCGTCGCTGACCTCTTGCTTTCTCCCACAGCGGCTTTTTCTATTCGATCTTTTCCGACCAGACTAAGAGGCACGTGAGCCTGCTGACCCTGCCGCGCGGGATCAGCGCAGGAGGCTTCCGACTGCTGCTGGAGTTCATGTACACGTCCCGCCTGCCCCTCGACGCGGGCTCCGTGGCGGAGGTGCTGACGGCCGCGGGTTACCTGCAGATGGACCACGTGGCCGAGACGTGCCGCAGTTTCGCCCATTTCAGGTGTGAGCGGGGGGGGCGCCGCCGCCTCCGAGCGTGTTGCGTGGTTTCCGTTCGCGCGGTGTCGAGGGAATCTCCGGGAGCGGCGCTGTGGTCGCTCCGGGGGTCGCGCTCAACTCCTGCCCCCCCCCCCCCCCCCCCCCCCACTCCTCGAGGTGATCCATGTAACGACCTCCCAGGGTGGAGGTCCCGCAGCGAGTGGGGCCAATTAGGAATGGGGAAAGTCTCCCCGGGACTGCACCTTCCACCGGACAGCTGAAGAGCAGTATTGGTACAGCTGGACCCAGAGTTCTAGACTCTCCAGCCAGGGGGAAACAGCCTCTCAGCATCTACCCTGTCAATCCCCCCTCAGAATCTTGTGTGTTTCAATGAGATCACCTCTCATTCTTCTAAACTCCAGAGAGTATAGGCCCAATCTACTCAATCTCTCATAGGACAGCCCTCACATCCCAGGAATCAATCTAGTGAGCCTTTGTTGCACTGTCTCTAAGGCAAGTATGTCTTTCCTTCGATAAGGAGACCAAAACTCTGCACAGTACTCCAGATGTGGTCTCGCCAAAGCCCTGTACAATTATAGCAAGACTTCCTTACTCTTGTACTCCAACCCCCTTTGCAATAAAGTCCAACATGCCCATTTGCCTTCCCAATTGCTTGCTGTACCTGCATGCTAACTCTCTGTGATGCTAAAGAAATGTCTTTTTTTTCTTTCAGTGCTCCACATGTCCACACTTACCTGAAGTCTCTGGATTACCCGCCCGCCAGGCCTCACTGCCTGGGCTCCGAGAGCCGCGCCCTCCCCTTCATCCCATCCGGGCCCTTCGTCCTGAACCGCGGCCCGCACCCGCCGTCCAGCGGGGCGACGGGAGGCTGCGGCTACCTCCCGCAATCCGCCTTCCGATTCCCCGACGGCTGCGTCGCTCCGCGCAAGGCCGCCAGTGGGACCCGGCAGGAGCGGCCTGCCGAGTCGGCGGCGGGGGGCTGGCAGAGCGGCTGGCGGGGAGGCGCCGGCTCGGAAGCCCGGATGCCAAAAGGCGGGTTGTCCCCGTCGTCGTCAGAGGAGGAGAAGAACGTCGATCCCGAGAGGCCCACGGCCCGCGCCGAGAAGAGCGGAAAACCCCCCGTCCTGGCCCCTGACAGCCCCCTGCGCTCTGACTGCCGGCCCAACTCGCCCACTGAGTCCAAGAGCGCGGTGCTGAACCGCGGCCTGCCCGCCGGGAAGAGCACCATGGCGACGACGACGGTGGCGGCGACCCCCGACCCCAAGGCCTGCAACTGGAAGAAGTACAAGTTCATCGTCCTCAACTCCCTGAGCCAGAAGGGCCTGAAGGGCGAGGGGGCCTCGGGCGCCTGCTCCCCGGAGACCCTCTACGCCCAGAGCGGAGGCGGAGGCGGCAGCGGCAGCGGGGACGAGAGCTCGACAAACATGGAGGAGGAAATGGAGGACGATGACCCGACTCGGAGCAAGCTGGCCAGTCGGTGAGTGAGGAAGCAGCAGGAGGCCATTCAGCCCCTCAATCCTGCTCCACCATTCCATTAGATCCTGGAAGATCTGTATCTTAACTCCAAAGCTGGGTGGGCATGTGTGCTGTGAGGAGGATGCAGAGAAACTCCAGTATGATTTGGACAGGTTGGGTGATTGGGCAGATGCATGGCAGATGCAGTATAATGTGGATAAGTGCAAGGTTATCCACTTTGGTGGCAAAAACAGGAAGACAGATTATTATCTGAACGGCAATAGATTGGGAGAAGGGGAAGTGCAACGAGACCTGGGAGTCCTTGTGCACCAGTCGCTGAAGGTAAGCATGCAGGTGCAGCAGGCGGTTAAGAAGGCAAATGGTATGTTGGCCTTCATAGCGAGAGGATTCGAGTACAGGAGCAAGGATGTCTTGCTGCAGTTGTACAATGCCTTGGTGAGACCACACCTTGAGTATTGTGTGCAGTTTTGGTCGCCTTATCTGAGGAAGGATGTTCTTGCCATGGAGGGAGTGCAGCGAAGATTCACCAGACTGATACCTGGGATTGCAGGAATGACGTATGAAGAGAGATTGGGTCGATTAGGCTTATATTCGCTAGAGTTTAGAAGAATGAGAGGAGATATCATTGAAACTTATAAAATTCTAACAGGACTAGATGCAGGAAGGATGTTCCCGATGGTCGGGGGAGTCCAGAACCAGGGGTCACAGTCGAAGGATAAGGGGTAAGCCATTTAGGACAGAGATGAGGAATTTCTTCACCCAGAGAGTGGTGAACCTGTGGAATTCTCTACCACAGAAGGCAGTTGAGGCCAATTCATTAAATATATTCAAGAAGGAGTTAGATATATTTCTTAAGGCTAAAGGGATCAAGGGATATGGAGAGAAAGCAGGGACAGGGTACTGAATTTGGATGATCAGCCATGATCTCATTAAATGGTGGAGCAGGCTCGAGGGGCCGAATGGCCTACTCCTGCTCCTATCTTCTATGCTTCTATTCCTTTTTATGGGATGTGGACATTGCCGGCAAGGCCAGCATTTATTGCCCATTCCCTAATTGCCTGGAGGAGGTGGTGGTGAGCCTCCTTCTTGACAACTGAGTGACTCGCTGGGCCATTTCAGAGGGCAGTTAAAAGTCAACCACATTGCTGTGGGTCTGGAGTCACATATCGGCCAGACCGGGTGAGGACGGCAGATTTCCTTCTCTAAAGGACATTAGTGAACCATTTACAGTCACCATTACCGGTACTAGATTTTTATTCCAGATTTATTTAATGAAATGAATTTAAATTCCCCAGCTGCCGTGGTGGCGGGATTTGAACTTGGGTCTCACGGATCATTAGTCCAGGCTAATCCTCTGGATTACTAGTCCAGTAACATGACCACTGTGCTACCGTACCCCATTGACCCACCTTGGCTCCATTATCCCTTCATACCCTTACCCAGTCTATTTGAACAGAGTCTCCCCACAAAAGCAGGGTGATTTCCCCATCAGAAGGCAGTGAGTGGAGGATAGTACAAATGATGATGTGGGTAAAATCACCGACAGCCGTGCGGTCTCTGGGCGGGATTGACGGGGGAATTACCCAGTCACCTCCAAACACTAGTTAGGCCGCAGCTAGAATACTGCGTGCAGTTCTGGTCACCGCATTACAGGAAGGATGTGATTGCACTAGAGAGGGTGCAGAGGAGATTTACCAGGATGTTACCTGGGCTGGAGAATTTTAGCTATGAGGAAAGATTGGCGAGGCTGGGGTTGTTTTCTTTTGAACAGAGGAGGCTGAGGGGAGACTTGATTGAGGTGTATAAAATGATGAGGGGCCTAGAGAGTGTGGATAGGAAGGACCTATTTCCCTTAGCAGAGGGGTCAATAACCAGGGGCATAGATTTAAAGTAATTGGTCGGAGGTTTAGAGGGGAGTTGAGGAGAACTTTTTTCACCCAGAGAGTGGTGGGGGTCTGGAACTCACTGCCTGAAAGGGTGGTAGAGGCAGAAACCCTCATCGCATTTAAAAAGTACTTGGATCTGCACTTGAAGTGCCGTAACCGACAGGGCTACGGACCAAGAGCTGGAAAGTGGGATTAGGCTGGATAGCTCTTTGTCGGCCGGCACGGACACGATGGGCCGAATGGCCTCCTTCTGTGCCGTAAATTTCTCTGATTTTGGCCAGGATTAGACCAGTCACTATACGCAGTCTTAAATAAAACCGTGTTTTTTTTGTTGTTTTTGCCCCCCTGCTCAGGTCTTCGGCCGAATCCCAGGACACCCGCGGTTACTCCGTCTGCGCGGTGTGCGAGCTCCACTTTGAGCAGGCCTCCGAACTCTGCCGCCACATCCTGGACTCCCACCCCGGAGAGGAAATCCCAGAATACCTTTCGGAATTCTCCGACAGCGGGTCAGGTAAGGGGAACGGAATGGAGCGGAGCGGGAATCTCGGGATGTGACAACGCCACCACCACCCCCCCCCCCCCCCCGGGTACCAAGCAGGATGTTTCCCCGTCGCGCCCATGAGTGTCGGCCGTGGCTCAGTGTCAAAAGGTCATGGGTTCAAGTCCCACTCCAGAGACTTGAACACAAAAGTCCAGGCTGACACTCCCAGCGCAGTACTGAGGGAGCTCTGCACTGTCGGAGGGGCAGTACTGAGGAAGCTCTGCACTGTCGGAGGGGCAGTACTGAGGGAGCGCCGCACTGTCGGAGGGGCAGTACTGAGGGAGCGCCGCACTGTCGGAGGGGCAGTTCTGAGGGAGCGCTGCACTGTCGGAGGGGCAGTACTGAGGGAGCGCAGTACTGAGGGAGCGCCGCACTGTCGGAGGGGCAGTAGTGAGGGAGCGCCGCACTGTCGGAGGGGCAGTACTGAGGGAGCGCCTCACTGTCGGAGGGGCAGTACTGAGGGAGCGCTGCACTGTCGGAGGGGCCGTACTGAGGGAGCGCCGCACTGTCGGAGGAGACATTAAACCGAGGCCATTATTGGAAGAAGGGCAGGGGAGTTCTCCCCAGTGTCCTGGGGCCAATTATTATTCCTCAAGATACAATAACATAGAATTAAGAGCAGGAGTCGGCCATTCGGCCCCTCGAGCCTGCTCCGCCATTCAATAAGATCATGGCTGATCTTCGACCTCAACTCCACCTTCCTGCCTGAACCCCATATCCCTTGATTCCCCCAGAGTCCAAAAATCTATCGATCTCAGCCTTGAATATACTCAACGACTGAGCCTCCACAGCCCTCTGGGGTAGAGAATTCCAAAGATTCACAACCCTCTGAGTGAAGAAATTTCTCCTCATCTCAGTCCTAAATGGCCGACCCCTTATTCTGAGACTATGACCCCTGGTTCTAGACTCTCCAGCCAGGGGGAAACAACCTCTCCGTATTCACCTCAGAATCTTATACATTTCAATGAGATCGCCTCTCATTCTTCTAAACTCCAGAGAATGTCGTCCTGTTAAATGGCCAGTAAGGTGTGTATTAAACGGATTGTTTCCTTGCAGAGAACGGCCTCTTCTCCTGCAGCACCTGCGAGCTGAGGTTCTCGGATGAGGAGTCGCTGCAGCGTCACTTCCTGCGGGTTCACAGTGACGAGAAGCCCTACAAGTGCGACATGTGCCAGGCTGCGTTCCGCTACAAGGGGAACCTGGCCAGTCACAAGACGGTCCATACAGGTGAGGCACGGCCCCGGTGGAAGCGAGCGTGCGTGCGCGGTGTCGGAGGGGCACCTCAAGACAGTGACACCACGGGGATGGGATGGGGGGGGAACCCCACCTTATGGGGAGCTCTGGGACTGACCAGCGCATTCACGGGCTGTGCACCGTCCGAATACTGAGGCAGGGAGAGGTGGTGGGCCTTGCGTCTACGTGGCTTGTCGGGAAGGGGCCCACTGGTCACAACGAGAGTTCACCAAATCGCCATATTTGAGCTGAATGCCTACAGCACCCAGTTGAATGGCTTTGGCGGGCCCACATAATTGATCGCCAGGACTGTTCCTTTAAAAGCCGGGGCTTGGCGAGAGCAGGCTGTGTTATTGGGAGACTCCCGGATAAGCCTGGAGGATTCAAAAACTGACCGTGATTCCCCCCCCCCCCGGCCTTGCCTGGAGGTGCTGATGGCATTTACAGACTCGGTGAAACGTTTAAGAACATAAGAAATAGGAGCAGGAGTCGGCCATTCGGCCCCTCGAGCCTGCTCCGCCATTCAATAAGATCATGGCTGATCTTCGACCTCAGCTCCACTTTCCCGCCCGATCCCCATATCCCTTGATTCCCCCAGAGTCCAAAAATCTATCGATCTCGGCCTTGAATATACTCAAAGACTCAGTATTCACAGCCCTCTGGGGTAGAGAATTCCAAAGATTCACAACCCTCTGAGTGAAGAAATTCCTCCTTGTCTCAGTTTGACTGAGTTGGGGGCAGTACTGAAGCCTGTTTGAGGTAGGCTGTTAGCATTCAATAGTCAACCTCTGACGGGTTGCCAAGCCTCCAGGATTGGCCTGGAGTCTCCAGGGATTGAAGATTAATCCCCGCGAGCAAAAAAAAAAACCCGGGAGAACAATGATTTCTTTGAACACTTTCATTTATTAATGATCAATGTATTGGAGATGGGGGGTGGGTGGTGGGAAATAGACTGTTTGCTTCAGTCATGGTTAATCCAATCGGGTATCAGAGATTCTGTTCGTTTTCCAATTGGCCGTGGGAGGATGGACCAATGGCGGGAGAGTGTGGGGGTGGGGCGGTTCAAGGCGGGAGGTTATGTGATGATAATCTCTGGGGAACGGTAAATTAAATAAATCTGGAATTAAAAGCTAGTGTCAGACCATGAAACTACCGGATTGTCGTAAAAACCCATCTGGTTCACGAATGTCCTTTAGGGAAGGAAATCTGCCGTCTTTACCCGGTCTGGCCGATATGTGACTCCAGACCCACAGCAATGTGGTTGACTCTTAGCTGCCCCACTGAAACGACCCAGCGAGTCACTTAGTTGTCCCAAACCGCGAGGAAAACACCTCACAGGACTGCAGCGGTTCAAGGCGGCGGCTCACCACCACCTTCTCGAGGGCAATTAGGGACGGGCAATAAATGCTGCCCTTGCCAGCGACACCCACATCCCACAAATGAATAAAAAAAAAGTAAAGCTGACCCTTAGTCGGTTTGTGGTTGGATTCTGGATGGGGCCAGTGGGCGTGTTGGGTGTGGGAACGTGGCCAGGGTAAAGGGCTGGGGCTCCGCTCCCAACAGTATTCCCAGTACTTGACGTGGAGGTTGCACCTTCTCTTTCAGGGGAAAAGCCCTATCGCTGCAATGTCTGTGGGGCGCAATTCAACCGGCCAGCCAACCTCAAGACACACACCCGAATCCACTCGGGAGAGAAGCCGTACAAGTGCGAGACATGCGGAGCGAGGTTTGTGCAGGTGAGAGTCCGGACTTTACCTCGGGGACCTTCGCTTGTCCTTAGCAAAGAACAACGCAGGCCCCCAACTCCCCCCAACCTTGGTCCTAAACTGACCATTCACACTCACTGACCACTGGCGAGCACAAGGCCAGGCTCCACACAGGGACCGTTCCGAATGTGGGACTTTTTTTTAAAGGGGGACCATCTCTCGGGGAAGAGGTTGGCAGGGGGTGGGGTTGCGGGGAGGAGGAGGAGGAGGAGGAGAGAGGGTGGGGGATGGAGGAGAGAGATGAGCGATTTTGCCATCCATCTCAGCTGGCTGGTTGGGGGTCCTCTTGCCCCTCGTCCTACCCCTCAATGTTTCCTATGACAATGAAGTATTAAGCTTTCACCACCTCAGGACGTCCCAAAGCACTTTTACAGCCAATGAAGTACTTTTTGAAGTGTAGTCACTGTTGTAATGTAGGAAACGCAGCAGCCAATTTGCGCACAGCAAGCTCCCACAAGCAGCAATGTGATAATGACCAGATCATCTGTTTTTAGTGATGTTGGTTAAGGGATTAAATATTGGCCCCAGGACAGCGGGGGGGGGCGGGGGGAAACTCCCCCTGCTCTTCTTCAAATTCGTGCCGTGGGATCTTTTATGTCCACCTGAGAGGGCAGATGGGGTCTCGGTTTAACGTCTCATCTGAAAGACTACCCCTCCGACAGTGCGACGCTCCCTCAGTACTACCCCTCCGACAGTGCGACGCTCCCTCAGTACTACCCCTCCGACAGTGCGACGCTCCCTCAGTACTGCCCCTCCGACAGTGCGACGCTCCCTCAGTACTACCCCTCCGACAGTGCGACGCTCCCTCAGTACTACCCCTCCGACAGTGCGACGCTCCCTCAGTACTACCCCTCCGACAGTGCGACGCTCCCTCAGTACTGCCCCTCCGACAGTGCGACGCTCCCTCAGTACTACCCCTCCGACAGTGCGACGCTCCCTCAGTACTGCCCCTCCGACAGTGCGACACTCCCTCAGTACTGCCCCTCCGACAGTGCGGCGTTTCCTCAGTACTGCCCCTCCGACAGTGCGGCGCTTCCTCGGTACTGCCCCTCCGACAGTGCGGCGCTCCCTCAGTACTGCCCCTCCGACAGTGCGGCGCTTCCTCAGTACTGCACTGGAGTGTTAGCCCAGATGTGTGCTCAAGTCTCTGGAGTGGGACTTGAACCCACAACCTTCTGGCTGAGAGGCGAGAGTGCGACTCACTGAGCCACGGCTGACAGCTTAGTAGAGCAGCTGACTCTTGTAGAGGTCCTTCCCCACTCTTGGCTTGCCAGGTTCACGTACAGTCGAGATCCATCTCTTTTGTCTCCTGATCTTCCTTCTGCTAACCCGCAGCCCTGCGCTCTCTGACCTACACTGGCTCCCGGTCCACTACTGCCTCGAATTTAAAATTCTCATCCTTGTGTTCAATTCCCTCCATGGCCTCACCCCTCCCTATCTCTTGCACCACCTCCAGCCCCACAACCCTCCGAGATCTCTGCGCTCCTCCAATTCTGGCCTCTTGCACATCCCCTGATTTCCATCGCTCCACCATTGTCGGCCGTGCCTTCAGCTGCCTGGGCCCCGAGCTCTGGAATTCCCTCCCTAAACCTCTCCGCCTCTCTCTCTCCTCCTTTAAGACGCTCCTTAAAACCGACCTCTTTGACCATGCTTTTGGTCACCTGTCCCTAATCTCCTCTTATGTGGCTCGGTGTCAAATTTTGTCTGATAATCGTTCCTGTGAAGTGCTTTGGGACGTTTTACTACGTTAAAGGCGCTGTATCAATACAAGCTGTTGTTCATATTTCTTTGTGTTGATATTTTTTAGGTTGCTCACCTTCGAGCCCACGTCTTGATCCACACCGGAGAGAAGCCGTATCCCTGTGAAACGTGCGGGACGCGTTTCCGACACCTTCAGACGCTGAAGAGTCACATCCGGATCCACACCGGAGAGAAGCCGTACCATGTAAGGAACCCCGCCTCTTTCCCCCCCCCCCCCCCCTCCTCCGCTCACAGTAATGTTTGACTGGACAGTGTAGAGGGAGCTTTACTCTGTATCTATCCCGTGCTGTACCTGCCCTGGGAGTGTTTGATGGGACAGTGTAGAGGGAGCTTTACTCTGTATCTATCCCGTGCTGTACCTGCCCTGGGAGTGTTTGATGGGACAGTGTAGAGGGAGCTTTACTCTGTATCTATCCCGTGCTGTACCTGCCCTGGGAGTGTTTGATGGGGACAGTGTAGAGGGAGCTTTACTCTGTCTCTAACCCGTGCTGTACCTGCCCTGGGAGTGTTTGATGGGACAGTGTAGAGGGAGCTTTACTCTGTATCGAACCTGTGCTGTACCTGCCCTGGGAGTGTTTGACGGGACAGTGTAGAGGGAGCTTTACTCTGTATCTAACTCGTGCTGTACCTGCCCTGGGAGTGTTTGATGGGACAGTGTAGAGGGAGCGTTACTCTGTATCTAACCCGTGCTGTGCCAGTGCGATTGTATAATCTGTGCTGTGTGTTTTTATTCTCAGTGTGAAAAATGCAACTTGCATTTCAGACACAAGAGCCAGCTGCGTCTGCACCTGCGACAGAAACACGGGGCCATCACCAACACCAAGATACGCTACAAGGTCATCCCCGAGCTGTACGTGAACGGGCTGCAGTCCTGCTAGAGCCGCGGGGGACTGAGCGTGACCCTGGGGGCACAACACATCAACAACAACAGCAAAAGAGACTAAACCAATTTTTTCCCCCACTTTGGCATTCGGACTGTTCCCTGACACGACGCTGCCCCTCCCGGGGGAATCAAATCTCACCGTCCCAGCTCCGGAATCCAGTACACCGAGTCCTGCTGCGGTCGCTGTCTTGGGAGGGGCTCGGGAAAGTTGGACTGTAGGGGGAAGGGGGTTGGGTTGCTGGGGTGCAGGGGAAGGGGCTCCGGGGGTGGGGGTGAGGGTGGGTGTCGGAGTCCCCGCACAGTCTCTCCCCCCCCGCCCCCCACCCGTGAGCTGTTAGCCGTCCGGCTCTGTGCGAGACCCTTGTCGAGTCTTCCGCTGATTTTTATCCGATGGCTTCCGCCTGATGTGACTGCAGGAAGGTTGGTGAAGCTGGCGGGATCTGGGGCCGTTGATTGGCCCCGTCTTGCAGCCTGGCCCCCCCGCCCCCCTGCAAGGGAACACTTGGGAGCAGCGAGCTCCCTTCAAAAATTCTCAGCTGCAGCCTGCGATTGTAGGTTTTTTATTTTGAAGCTGTCTGTCGCTTATTGCTCTGTCTTTTAACGCAATCGATTAGTAGAAGTGAGTGAGCTAGCTGTGGAGGAACAGGTGGAGGCCGTTCAGCCCCTCGAGCCTGCTCCACCGTTCAATTAGATCATGGCTGATCTTTACCTCAACTCCGTTTATCCGCCTTAGCTCCATACCGAGGGAGCGCAGTACTGAGGGAGCGGCGCACTGTCGGAGGGGCAGTACTGCGGGAGCGCCGCACTGTCAGCAGTGCTGTCTTTCGGATGAGATGTTAAACCGAGGCCCCGTCTGCCCCCTCAGGTAAAAGATCCCACGGCCGCTATTTTGAAGAGGAGCTGGGGAGTTCTCCTCGGTGTCCTGGGGCCAATATTTATCATCATCACTAAAACAGATGATCTGGTCGTTATCACATTGCTGTTTGCGGGAGCTTGCTGTGCGCAAATTGGCTTCCGCCTTTCCCACATTACAACAGTGACCACACTTCAAAGGTACTTCATTGGCCTGTAACGCGCTTTGGGACGTCCTGAGGTGGTGAAAGGCGCTGGAGAAATGCGAGTCCTTCCTTTCC
Source organism: Squalus acanthias (assembly GCA_030390025.1). Taxonomy (NCBI): domain Eukaryota; kingdom Metazoa; phylum Chordata; class Chondrichthyes; order Squaliformes; family Squalidae; genus Squalus; species Squalus acanthias. Next base: position 2,207,502 of record JASTWF010000040.1, read on the forward strand.
TGTTTGAGAATCGGGAGAAGCCAAAGAAACCTGGGAGTTGGGAAAAGTGTTTTCCGCATAAATCCGAGCTTTGCTGGCCAAATCCTCGGGCAACTTAGGAGAAAAATGTCTTTTTTGAATTGGACTGAAAATATGTCGGGAGCTTTTGATTAGATCGCTGCACAATATTGCTGGCTTGGGAAACAGGTGCAGAGGCGTCGCCAATCGCAGCGAAGTAATTGTGGGCAGGAATCACCTTCGCCATCATTAACTGGCGGACTTTGCCACGGGGTTTATCAGCGGCCGCCGGGGATTCCTTCCCACAGTGAGGGGACGCGTTCTGCAGAAGGAGGTGGTTCGTTCCCCTGAGGGGTGAGGTCGCAGGATCGCTCAGTGACGTGCTTCAGCTGGTCCGAAGCTGTGCTTCCCCGGATCCTAACATCGCACCAAGCCCCGTTTCCCCGCCACCCCCCGGTGTTTCCCCGCGAGCTGCGCTTTGTTTTGCGCCGCCTGTTTCTTTCACCGCGCGCTGCCTTGAAATTTCCGCGCCGGCGCGGTGTTTACAGAAGCCCGCTGCTCCGCGGGGACACGACCCATCAACCCGCGGACATGTTCCAGGCAGTATTAATACAGCAGGGATTCGGGCTTTGAGAAGGCGAATCCCCACCCCCCCGTTACTAAACCCTTACTGACAAACGACAGGGGGTTCAAGGGAATACAAGCCAGGTTTATGCAACCCATGCTCGTAATTTAACCCCGAAGACTTTGTTGTAAGTGTAGGTGACAGGATATCTGAGCAGAGGACAGCTGGTCTTCCCCTGCAGGCACAGAAGATTTTCCGCTCTCTCTCTCTCTCTCTGTCTCTTTCTCTTTCCTCTCCTCTCTCATTCTCACTCTCTCTCTCATTGTCTCTCTGTCTGTCTGTCTGTCTCTCTCTCTCTCTCTGTCTCTCTCTGTCTCTCATTCTCTCTTTCCCTCGCTCCCTCTATCTCTCTCGGTCTCTGTGTGTCCCTCTCTCTCTGTCTCTCTCATTCTCTCTCTGTCTCTCTCATTCTCTCTCTCTCTCGCGTGCACGCTGGATTTTATTGCTCGTGTACGAGGTGCTTTGTGAATAAAGATGTTGGGCGAGGTTTTTTTTTGAATGGTTTAAGTTTCTTTTGATGGGATTGGGGGGGGGAATTTCTTTTAATGAAAAATGCATTTTATCTTTATCTGGCTTTAAAAGCTATTTGCTGGACTGTGATTTGCTGAGCAAAAATCAAAACTTTTCAAAAATATGTAAACATTTTTTTTTTAAAAGAGAGAAAATGATGTTGACAATTGTTTTCTCCCGCGTTAATCACGAAGCCAGACATTTAATAAATACATTTTGAAGTCTGATTTTTTTGGATGTGTGATTCATTCGTAGCCTGAACACTTTTCACCTGCACCTTGCATAGAATCACAGAGCTCTCTCCTGATGGTCCTGACTCCGGCCAAAATCCCAGCGCAGTACTGAGGGAGCGCCGCACTGTCGGAGGGACAGTACTGAGGGAGCGTTGCACTGTCGGAGGGGCAGTACTGAGGGAGCACCGCACTGTCGGAGGGGCAGTACTGAGGGAGCACCGCACTGTCGGAGGGGCAGTACTGAGGGAGCGCCGCACTGTCGGAGGGGCAATACTGAGGGAGCGCCGCACTGTCGGAGGGGCAGTACTGAGGGAGCGCTGCACTGTCGGAGGGGCAGTACTGAGGGAGCGCCGCACTGTCGGAGGGACAGTACTGAGGGAGCGCCGCACTGTCGGAGGGGCAGTACTGAGGGAGCGCCACACTGTCGGAGGGACAGTACTGAGGGAGCGCACTGTCGGAGGGGCAGTACTGAGGGAGCGCCGCACTGTCGGAGGGGCAGCACTGAGGGAGAGCCGCACTGTCGGAGGGGCAGTACTGAGGGAGCGCTGCACTGTCGGAGGGACAGTACTGAGGGAGCGCCGCACTGTCGGAGGGGCAGTACTGAGGGAGCGCCTCACTGTCGGAGGGGCAATACTGAGGGAGTGCCGCACTGTCAGATGAGATGTTAAACCGAGGGGCCTGTCTGCCCTCTCAAGTGTACGCAAAAGATCCCACGGTCACTGATTATCTGGCCATTATCGCATTGCTGTTTGTGGGAGCTTGCTGTGAACAATTTGGTTGTCGCGTTTCCTACATTACAATAGTGACCACACTTCAAAAGTACTTCATTGGCTGTAAAGCACTTTGGGACGTCCTGAGGTGGTGAAAGGCGCTATAGAAATGCAACTGTTGCGGTGTTGTCTCATGAGTACGCTGACTCAATGGAGGACAGTTTCACGCTGTTCTCGGGTGTCTTTGTGTCAGCAGGCTATTTAACTGTGGCGGGCATCGTCACTGAGCCCCAAACCCGTCCTAACGGGTCAGGGTTTCCAATGGGGTGGGTGCGCTCTGGTGAATTTGAGCAGAGACCCCAGTAGACTTGTTATTTTTACCGATCCCGAGGCAATTGTACTGCCCTTACTCCTGCCCTGTCTGAGGACCTGGGATCTTCCTGATCTGTGTGGCTCAGTACCGCACTGGGAGTTCTGTTTACACGCGGAGTTCCCAGAGATACACAGAGTGGGCGGAAACGAGAGAGACGGACACTGGTCAGTGCTTCCAGTCTAACGGTAAGAAAATCGCTCCTCACGGTTTATACATTTGTTCCTGGTTCTGTGGATAACCCCCGCCCCCCCCCCCCCACCCCCACTATGGTACTGAGCCCCACACAGCTGCCCAATCTCTGCCAGGGCAGCAGTTGAGGCCCTACAACTGGCTTAGAAGCCAGGGTACCTGCTTCTGATCACTATCCACTGACTTCTGCTGGAGAGACTGTGCGTGTGAACGAGTACGTGTGTGTGTGTGTGTGTGTGTCTGAGAGTGTGTGTGTGGGTCTGTGAGAGTGTGTGTGTGGGTCTGTGAGAGTGTGTGTGTGGGGTCTGTGAGAGTGTGTGTGGGGGTCTGTGAGAGTGTGTGTGGGGTCTGTGAGTGTGTGTGGGGGTCTGTGAGAGTGTGTGTGGGGGTCTGTGAGTGTGTGTGTGGGTCTGTGTGAGTGTGTGTGTGGGGGTCTGTGAGAGTGTGTGTGTGGGTCTGTGAGAGTGTGTGTGTGAGAGTGTGTGGGTCTGTGAGAGAGTGTGTGGGTCTGTGAGAGTGTGTGTGGGTCTGTGAGAGTGTGTGTGGGTCTGTGAGTGTGTGTGGGTCTGTGAGTGTGTGTGGGTCTGTGAGAGTGTGTGTGGGTCTGTGTGAGTGTGTGTGGGTCTGTGAGAGTGTGTGTGGGTCTGTGAGAGTGTGTGTGGGTCTGTGAGAGTGTGTGTGGGTCTGTGAGTGTGTGTGGGTCTGTGAGAGTGTGTGTGGGTCTGTGAGAGTGTGTGTGGGTCTGTGAGAGAGTGTGTGGGTCTGTG
>JASTWF010000040.1:2211405-2421405 GCA_030390025.1 Squalus acanthias
CCCCCCACCGTCCCCTCCCCCTCCTCCTCTCCCCATCCCCCCTCTCCTCCCTCGTCTCCTCTCCCCCTCCCCGAGATCTCTGCTCTCCTCCAATTCTTGCCTCTTGAGCAATCCCGACTTCCATCGCCGTGCCTTCAGCTGCCTGGGCCCCGAGCTCTGGAATTCCCTCCCTAAACCTCTCCGCCTCTTTCCTCCTTTAAGATGCTCCTTAAAACCGACCTCTTGACCGTCACCTGTCCTAATATCTCCTTATGTGGCTCGGTGTACTATTTTGTTTGATAATCGCTCCTGTGAAGTGCCTTGGGAAGTTTTACTACGTTAAAGGCGCTGTATAAATGCACGTTGTTGTTGTAAGGGTTGTGGAACCGACGGGGGTAAATGGAGTTACGGTATCTCATTGAATGGCAGACCAGGCTCGAGGGGCTGATTGGCCTCCTCCTCTTCCTGTTTGCAGCATTTCTCCAGCGCCTTTCATGATCTCAGGACGTCCCAATGAAGTATTTTTCTTGAAGTGTGGTCACTGTTGTAATGTAGGAAAATGCGGCAGCCCATTTGCACACAGCACGATCCCACAAACAGCAGTGTGGGAATGAGCAGATATTCTGGGGTTTTTTGTGATGTTGGTTGAGGGAGGAATATTGGCCCAGGACACGGGAGAACTCTCCTGCTCTTCTTCCAATAGTGGCCATGGGCTTTTTGACATCTGCCTGAGAGAGCAGACGGGGCCTCGGGTTAATGTCTCATCCGAAAGACGGTACCACCAACAGTGCGGCACTCCCTCAGTACTGCCCCTCCGACAGTGCGGCGCTCCCTCAGTACTGCCCCTCCGACAGTGCGGCGCTCCCTCAGTACTGCCCCTCCGACAGTGCGGCGCTCCCTCAGTACTGCCCCTCCGACAGTGCGGCGCTCCCTCAGTACTGCCCCTCCGACAGTGCGGCGCTCCCCCAGTACTGCCCCTCCGACAGTGCGGCGTTCCCTCAGTACTGCCCCTCCGACAGTGCGGCGCTCCCCCAGTACTGCCCCTCCGACAGTGCGGCGTTCCCTCAGTACTGCCCCTCCGACAGTGCGGCGCTCCCTCAGTACTGCCCCTCCGACAGTGCGGCGCTCCCTCAGTACCGCCCCTCCGACAGTGCGGCGCTCCCTCAGTACCGCCCCTCCGACAGTGCGGCGCTCCCTCAGTACCGCCCCTCCGACAGTGCGGCGCTCCCTCAGTACTGCCCCTCCGACAGTGCGGCGCTCCCCCAGTACTGCCCCTCCGACAGTGCGGCGCTCCCTCAGTACTGCCCCTCCGACAGTGCGGCGCTCCCTCAGTACTGCCCCTCCGACAGTGCGGCGCTCCCTCTGTGCTGCACTGGGAGTGTCGGACTGGATTATGACTGGAACCCACGACTTTCTGACTCAGAGGTGAGGCTGCTACCCACTGAGCCACGGCTGACTCACTTGTCATGTTTTCGAGTCCAGGCTGGCTGCGAGGTGCGGGCAGGGGTTGGGTGAGATCCGGTTCGACCCGCGATTCCATTCACCAGGAGGGCAGAGGCGGTTCCGGAGATTGCTTCTTCCCAGGCACGGTGCCCAGGAGCCTGTCCAGGCAGCGTTCCCTTGCAGCCTCCCCGTAATAGAATAACATTCCTGCAGTCGGGAAAGCCAGGCTTCACCAGCACGTTACTGTGAGCTGACTGACTCGGAAAGGAATTGCATTTCTATAGCGCCTTTCACACCCTCAAGGGCCAATGAAGTGCGGTCACGGTCGACGTTGCGGCCGCGCAACCGCACAGCGGTCTGGAGGTCCCACACAGGCCGCTCACCGGCTTTTAAGCTGCGCCTGCGCAAAAATTTGAATGGTCCACTCAGCAACATAAAGGGATCGCGCACGAGCCCAAAGATTCGAAGGAACTTTGGTCACTGTTGGAACGTCGGAAACACAGCTGCCACTTTGGGCACAGCAAGATCCCACAAACAGCACTGTGATAATGACCAGGTAATCTTCAATTTTCAAATCTGCACATTAGAAAAGTCATAGATTTTGTTTTCCAACGAGGATCTGCAATCCAGTTTTTTTTTATTCGTTCCTGGGATGTGGGCGTCGCTGGCAAGGCCGGCATTTATCGCCCATCACTAATCGCCCTTGAGAAGGTGGTGGCGAGCCGCCTTCTTGAACCGCTGCAGTCCGTGTGGTGAAGGTGCTCCCACAGTGCTGTTAGGTAGGGAGTTCCAGGATTTTGACCCAGCGACGATGAAGGATCGGCCGATATATTTCTAAGTCAGGCTGATGTGTGTGACTTGGAAGGGAACTTGGAGGTGTTGGTGTTCCCATGCTCCTGCTGCCCTTGTCCTTCTAGGTGGAAGAGGTCGCGGGTTTGGGAGGTGCTGTCGAAGAAGCCTTGGCGAGTTGCTGCAGTGCATCTTGTAGATGGTACACACTGCAGCCACGGTACGCCGGTGGTGGAGGGAGTGAATGTTTAAGGTGGTGGATGGGGTGTTGATCAAGCGGGCTGCTTTGACCTGGATGGTGTCGAGCTTCTTGCGTGTTGTTGCAGCTGCACTCATCCAGGCAAGTGGAGAGTGTTCCATCACACTCCTGACTTGTGCCTTGTAGATGGTGGAAAGGCTTTGAAAGTTTCATAAGTAAAGAAAGAACTTGTGTTTCTCCAGCGCCTTTCACCACCTCAGGACGTCCTGAAGCGCTTTACAGCCAATGAAGTACTTTTTTGAAGTGTGGCCAGTGTTGTAATGTCGGGTACGAGCCTCGGACCCTGTCTTGTCCTCCTGGAGTTAAGACCTTGCAATGAAGGAAGTCTCTGCTCTCAGCCCTCCTGTGGTGCAGCGCAGCCTGCAGTGTGTGGTACTGGGCCGGACAGATCAGGAGGCCCCAGCTTCTATCCCTCAGTCCCTGCTGAAAGTTGGCTGTATTCAGCCAGGGATGAACTAGGTTTGGCGGGGGGAGGCGGGCAGTGACCCCCCCCCACCCCCGGTGGAAAGTGTGTGTGTGTGTCGCTCAACCATTGGTGGCCGTGCCTTCTGTTGCCTGGGCTCTAAGCTCTGGAATTCCCTCCCTAAACCCCTCCGCCTCTCTCTCCTCCTTTTAAGACGCTCCTTAAAACCTACCTCTTTGACCAAGCTTTTGGTCACCTGCCCTAATTTCTCCTTATGTGGCTCAGTGTCAAATTTTTTGTCTTATAATACTCCTGTGCAGCGCCTTGGGACGTTTTACTATGTTAAAGGCGCTATATAAATACAAGTTGTGTGTGTGCGTGTAGATGTCGCACAAGGGCTTCAATCACTGGTCAGGCCCCAGCTGGAGTATTGTGTCCAACTCTGGGCACCACACTTTAGGAAGGATGTCAAGGCCTTGGAGAGGGTGCGGAGGAGATTTACGAGAATGATTCCAGGAATGAGGAACTTCAGTTATGTGGAGAGAATAGAGAAGCTTGGATTGTTCGCCTTGGAGCAGAGCAGGTTAAGGGGAGATTTAATAGAGGTTGTGGGATTTTGACAGAGTAGATAGAGAGAAACTGTTTCCAATGGCAGGAGGGTCGGTAACCAGAGGACACCTGCGGCTGATCTGTATCTTAACTCCATCTACCCGCCTTGGTTCCGTAATGCTCTTAATACCCTTGGGGGGAAAAATTTGGTTGCTTTGCGTCTCCCGTTCGCTCCCTAAGAGGGCGCTAATGGGTCACAATGCAACTAGCGCCCGGGCGCGGCAATGTTTGTGCCACTCGCAAAATTGACCAGACATTTTGTGGCGGCGCTAAACACTATCGCCACGACCTCCTGCGCCCGCAGATCGTGACATCAGTCGAGCGTGTAGCGCCCCGGACCGGATATTGAGTGGCGCCGCCTGCCGCTAGCAACGACAGGTTGAGGGGAACGTTTTGCAGTTGGGAAGGGACTGGGGGAGCGCTATTTAAAGGTGACTGCTTCCTGCCTTTTTTTGTCGGCGACATTTTTGCACCACGCATTCAGAGAGAGAGAGAGAGAGACTTCTGGAGAGATTCAATGCTGTGTGAAGCAGTTTTGGGTACTGAGCAGCATTTTGCAGGTTCATTTTGATTTGACCTTCCTTGCATCGATTTAGGAGAGACTATGGGGGCTGCACTCAGCTCTTTCCCTGGGCCTCTCCATTGTTCTTCCCAGCAGAATTGATGTACAGGTCTCTCCAGGCCGAGATTCAAGGCTGCAATGAGCAGGGTGTGGATGGAGAGCAAGATCGACCCTCCCCTTTAAGAACTGGCCGGCGCCAGTGTGTCTGTGTTCCATTGCTGACTGACATCACATGAGCTTCGCCAGCGCTCTGAGATAGTGCCTCGCTCCTCGGCATTAGCGCCTGATTTAGCGCTCCAATCACCTCCAGGGGCGATAGAAGCCAAGTTTGCAGTCGGAAGCGATAATTAGAGCCAGGCGCTAAACTTTGCGCCCGGCCGATAATTGCGCCCCAAACGGGGCGATACCGAATTTCTCCCCCTCATACCCTTACCCAACAAAAATCTATCAACCTCAGTTTTGAAATTTTCAGTTGACCCCCAGCCTCGACAGCTTTTTGGGGGAGAGAGTTCCAGATTTCCACCACCCTTTGTGTGAAGAAGTGCTTCCTGACATCACCCCTGAACGGCCTGGCTCTAATTTTAAGGTTCTGCCCCCTTGTTCTGGACTCCCCCCACCAGAGGAAATAGTTTCTCTCTATCAACCCGATCAACTCCTTTAATCATCTTCGACACCTCGATTAGATCACCCCTTAATCTTCTAAACTCGAGGGAATACAAGCCCAATCTGTGCAACCTGCCCTCGTAATTTAACCCTTTTAGCCCCCGGGATCATTCTGGTGAATCTGCGCTGCTCCCCCTCCGAGGCCGATATATCCTTCCTGAGGTGTGGGGCCCAGAACTGAACGCAGTTACTCCAGATGGGGTCTAACCAGAGCTTTATATAAACTGAAGCATCACTTCCTCCCCTTTGTATTCCAGCTGCCTCGAGCTAAAGACCAACATTCCATGAGCCTTTCAAATTATTTATTGTACCTGTCCGCTGGCTTTTAGTGATTTCTGTACGTGGACCCCTGAATCTCTCGGCTCCGCCACAGTTCCCAGCTTCTCTCCATTGAGAAAATACTCTGATCTCTTTCTTTGGTCCAAAGTGGATGAGCTCCCACTTCCTCACATTGAACTCCGTCTGCCACAGTTTCTCCCACTCACTCAATCTATCAATGTCCCTTTTGCAACTTTCTGCTCCCACCTACACTATTTAGCCGGCACGGGCTCGACGGGCCGAATGGCCTCCGTCTGTGCTGTAACCATTCTGTGATTCTATTGACGGTGTCACCTAACTTCGTGTCATCAGCAAACTTGGATATACCCTCTCTATTCCTTCATCTAAGTCATTTCTAAATATAGTGAAAAGCTGAGGCCCCAGTACAGATCACCACTGGTCACATCCTGCCAATTGGAGTGCATCCATTATCCCTACTCTCAGTCTCCTACCTCCGAACCAATTCCCGACCCACGTCAATAGGTTGCCCCCAATTCCATTCACTCTCATTTTTGTTAACAGTCTCTTGTGTGGAACCTTGTCGAATGCCTTCTGGAAGTCCATATAAATAACATCCATAGACACTCCCTCATCTACCACGTTAGTGACCTCCCCAAAAAATTCAACTAGGTTCGTAAGACAGGACTTGTGCCCTTTACAAATCCATGCTGGCTCACTCTGATCCGCTCATATTTGTCGAAGTGCTCAGTCACTCTGTCCCTAATAACAGATTCTGGTAACTTCCCCACAATTGGTGCTCGACAAATAGGCCTATAATTTCCAAACCCGCGACCTCCACCACCTAGAAGGTCAAGGGCCACAGGCGCATGGGAACACCGCCACCTCCAAGTTCCCCTCCAAGCCACACACCATCCTGACTTGGAAATATATCGGCCGTTCCTTCATCGTCACTGGGTCAAAATCCTGGAACTCCCTCCCTAACAGCACGGTGGGAGCACCTTCACCACACGGACTGCAGCGGTTCAAGAAGGTGGCTCACCACCACCTTCTCAAGGGCTATTAGGGATGGGCAATAAATGTTGGCCTTGCCAGCGACGCCCAGATCCCATGAACGAATAAAAAGAAAATTCCTAGTTTATCTCTCCTACCCTTCTTAAGTAACAGAGTGACATTGTTTTCTGATCCAAGGGGACAATTCCTGAATCGAGAGAGTTTAGGAAGATCATAACTAGAGCATCTACAAATTCCTCACCTACTTCCTTTAATACACTGGGGTGGAATCCATCAGGATTTGTCGATCTACAATCTCATTAGTTTCTCTCTCACCATTTTTTGACTTATATTGAATCTAGTTAGTTCCTCCCCTTGATTTATTTTTACTTTTCCTTGTACCTCCAGTATTTTATCCTCACTCTCTGACCGATAACCGGTTTTAAGGAGCGTCTTAAAGGAGGAGAGAGAAGTAGAGTGGCGGAGAGGTTTAGGGAGGGAATTCTAGATCTTGGGGCCAGGACAGCTGAAGGCACGGCCGCCAATGGTGGAGCGATTAAAAATCGGGGGATGCGCAAGAGGCCAGAATTGGAGGAGCGCAGAGATCTCAGAGGGTTGCAGGGCTGGAGGAGGTTGCAGAGAGGGGGAGGGGCGAGGCCGTGGAGGGATTTGAAACCACTGTGCCGATTTAGCAAGTCTGCCATTCCCTTCGAGAACTGAGGCTCTTGGGTCCCTTGCCTGGACTTGCCCAGCATGAGCAACGGCCTGAGATTAACTCTGGGTGTTCCGCTCCGTCTTGTTTGTCTCCTTGTGCCTCCCTCTTCACCAGGCAGCCAGCGTGAGGATCGCCTGGGAAGAGTCGAGTCTTCGAACCCCGGCTGTGTTATTCGCAGGTCAGAGGTCGGGAGGTCTGGCCGCTGAATGTAGGTTTCCGGTTTATTCCCCGTTTGTCTGAAGCTGTGTTTTCTGAGGAATCTCTTGTGCGATGGAATGATGGAAATGTGTGTGCTTCAGGTCGCGCTCTCTCACCTGCCCCACCACTGCAGTTGTCTGAGGAACCTCTAGGAGGCTGCTTTTCAAACTAATAATTCCAAACCGTCAGTGCGCCCTCTTAAATCCCGACCGTCCCTGGTGGATAGTTCTACGGTTAGCAACAGAACCACAGTTAATCGACGGCCCTCTGAGAACAACAACTCGATCCTACTCTCCCCCCCCAACATCCAGAGGGCTCAGTGGGTAGCACTCCCACCTCCGAGTCAGAAGGTTGTGGGTGCGAGCCCCACTCCAGAAACTCGAGCACGTAATCTAGGCTGACACTCCAGTGCAGTACTGAGGGAGCGCCACACTGTCGGAGGGGCAGTACTGAGGGGGTGCAGCACTGTCGGGAGAGGCAGTATTCGGGATGAGAAGTTAAACCGAGGCCCCGTCTTACCCCTCAGGTGGATGTAAAAGATCCCACGATCACTATTCCGAAGAAGAGCAGGGGGGAGTTCTCCCCGGTGCCCTGGCCAATAATTATCCCTCAACCAACATCACTAAAATTGTTTGTGGGAGCTTGCTGTGGGCAAATTGACTCCTGAGGTCATGACAGGCACTATAGAAATGCAAGCGTTCTCTTTTTTTATATGGTGCTTTATTGTGTAGTCAAACTCCCTCTGTACTGCCCCTCCGACAGTGCGGCGCTCCCTCTGTACTGCCCCTCCGACAGTGCGGCGCTCCCTCAGTACTGCCCCTCCGACAGTGCGGCGCTCCCTCTGAACTGCCCCTCCGACAGTGCGGCGCTCCCTCAGTACTGCCCCTCCGACAGTGCGGCGCTCCCTCTGAACTGCCCCTCCGACAGTGCGGCGCTCCCTCAGTACTGCCCCTCCGACAGTGCAGCACTCCCTCAGTACTGCCCCTCTGACAGTGTTGCGCTCCCTCAGCACTGCACTGGGAATGTCAGCCTAGATTTTTGTGCTCAAGTCTCTGGAGTGGGGCTCGAACCCACAACCTACTAACTCAGGCGAGAATGCTACTAACTGAGCTCTGGCAGACACCTGACTGGGATCGTTGCTCTGTTATGTTTGAAGGTGTGCACTGCGGTTCTCCGTACTCTGGCACTTTTGAACAAAATATTCAGTATGTGCTTTGATCGCTGCGCCAATTTATTCAGGGATTCGCTCTCACAATCAGTTTCCCCCAGTGACTCAGTCAGTTAAGGCAGGCTGTTACCGAGTGACTCAGACCCGGACCGTCCCATGACTGCTCTGTGCTGAGTTGTTTGTTCTCAACCAGGACAGCTGGTGGGTTGTAATTGGCCTCAGCACCCTCCTCCCCTCCCCCCTCCCCCCCGAAGCTAATGAAAGGTAAAATCAGCCAGGATTCCTACCCCTGATTAATAGCTAGTGATCCAGTTGGCAAGCAAGGGTGCGGAGGTCGTGCGGGGACAGAATCGGTTTTGGTTGTGCTGCACCACACGGTGGAATAGGCTGCCGCCGCTGTGTATCCGGGAATGTGTGTGAAAGCGGCCCCTTGGGGGAGGACTTGCGGGCACCTGTGGAAACTGTGCCCCGGCAAGAGGAAGTGTTGTGGCGGGGAGGAGAGAGGGAGGCACAAACCCGCTCGGGAGAGAGGAGTGCCGCGCAGTTTGCCATTGGGGGGGCGTGACCCCCCCACCCCCTTCGAAGGAAGGTCCCACTTCTCAACCTTCAGAACCTGCTGTCCTCAAGTACTTTGTGTGTAAAAATTCTTATTAACCAGTCTTCAGAGGTCATGATGCGGAGATGCCGGCGTTGGACTGGGGTGGACAAAAATGAGAAGTCACACAACACCAGGTTATAGTCCAACAGATTTATTTAAAATTACAAGCTTTCGGAGCTGTCGCCCCTTCCTCAGGTAACTTCTCATTTTAGTCTTTAGAGGGGATTAGGAGATCAGCCCCAGGCGCCTGCTCAGAATATTCCAGGGCCACCAGGATTAAAGTTTCTATGGGAACTCTTACCCCACCACAGTCTGTGGGGCAGGAATATGCTGGAGTTCTCTCTTCTATCAGCACTGTGTGAAGTGCTCATAATAAGCAATATGGAGCCTGAGCGTGACACAGGTCGATGATTGTAGAGTCTCCCTGCTTCTCCTCCTTCCCCCTCCTTCCCTCCCTCCCTCTCTGTCTCTCCTTCCTTCCTTCCCTCCTCCCCTCCTCCTTCCCCAACCCACCCGGCCCTTCATCTGTCCCTCTCTCTTGCTCTCCCTCTCTTCCCCCTCCTCCCAGCAGCGTTTTGCACTGTTGTCACAGAGGTGCGGTTGAGGGAGTCGAGAGTCAAGAGGCTGGAGTTGGGGTTCGGCGCTGAATGGCCGCCTCCTGTTCCTGTGTAACAGGCCCGAGGGGCTGAACGGCCTCCTCCTGTTCCTGTGTAACAGGCTCGAGGGGCTGAACGGCCTCCTCCTGTTCCTGTGTAACAGGCCCGAGGGGCTGAAAGGCCTCCTCCTGTTCCTGTGTAACAGGCTGGAGGGGCTGAACGGCCTCATACTGTTCCTGTGTAACAGGCTCGAGGGGCTGAACGGCCTCCTCCTGTTCCTGTGTAACAGGCTCGGGGGGGCTGAACGGCCTCCTCCTGTTCCTGTGTAACAGGCTCGAGGGGCTGAACGGCCTCATACTGTTCCTGTGTAACAGGCCCGAGGGGCTGAACGGCCTCCTCCTGTTCCTGTGTAACAGGCCCGAGGGGCTGAACGGCCTCCTCCTGTTCCTGTGTAACAGGCTCGAGGGGCTGAACGGCCTCCTCCTGTTCCTGTGTAACAGGCCCGAGGGGCTGAATGGCCTCCTCCTGTTCCTGTGTAACAGGCCCGAGGGGCTGAATGGCCTCCTGTTTCTGTGACCTTGCCGCCCTCAGGAACAATTTACAAGTGTGTCCTGTGCGCAAATTTTCCGGTGGAGGAGAGGGAGAGAAAGCGACATTTATTAAAAAAAAGAAGTAGCCCTCATGTTCGCAAAGCACACTTCCTTCATTTGACGCCACCTGCATCCTGTTCCTTGAATACAAAACGCCAAAAGAACAAAATAATAAAAGAGCGGAATTGTTTTTCCCAGCGGCTGCGACTCGCTGAGGGCGCAACGGGACGGACCCAAAGCGTTCGGGTGGGAGGGATTCATTTTTTTGGCTATTGCTGCGGTTCCTTTCCGCCTGTGTTACTCTCAGCACCATATTAGGTAAAATTGTGGATCGCCAGTCTCCAGGGGAATTCTTTTCCACGATTTTTTTCTGTGTGTGTGTGTGTGTGTGTGTGTGTGTGTGCAGTCACTTCCAAAGAGGAAGGCGGATCTGGGAGGCCTGTTTGTGTCGGCAACGAGAGAAGATGTTGGTTTAAGTTTCTTGATTCCTTTATCCTGTGTAGATAAAAAGGCGGGGTGGGGGAATAGGAAGGTGAAGAGGGGCTTTCGCTCGCGGGTAATTGACGTCTGCATTCTCAAACTTCCAAATTTGGTTTTGTGCAGGATTCAAACCGACTGTTCTTGGCCTTGAGATTTAACTAAATCTTTTTTCCTCACTCACTTTCTCTCTCTCTCTCTCTCTCTCTCTCACACTCACGCTGTCTTGTTCATTCATTCTTTCTCCCCCAACTCTTCGTGCACTTTTTATCTCCTTTTGCTCTTCTTTCACTCTCCCTTCATTTCTCTCTTTTGCTCCCTCCCTCCCACTCTGTCTTGCTGCCCCTATATCTCTCTCTCTCACTCTCTCTCTATCTCTCACTCTCTCTGTCTTGCTTTCTCTCTCTCACTTGCTCTCTGTCTCTTGCTTGCTTTCTCGTTCCCTCTCTCCCCTCCCCCTGTCTTTCTGTCCCTCTAACGCTTTCTCTCCCTCTTTCACTCCCTCTTGCTCTCTCTCACGGTCGTGCTTTCTTTTCACTGTTTCCCTCACTTGCTCTCTCTGTCTCTTGCTGGCTCTCTCTGTCTTCTCTCTCCCTCCCACTCTGTCGTGCTGTCCCTCGTGCTCTCTCTCTCTGTTACTAGAGTAAAGGAAGGTTGCTGGGAGTTGAATGTTGGTCAGCTCCGCAGTTTGTAAAGCAGAGACTTTGTGCCGTCACGTCGGGTAAGTTTGCACGCGGGAGTTAACGGTGGCTTTGTTTTTGTGACCCAGTAGGATTTGGTGATGTCCAGCCCGACCTGGCTTCCCCCAAAGAGTAGCAGCAGCCTTGTGGAGAGCATTCCCACGCCGGCGCCAGCTGCCCTCTCCGTCTCCGCGCCCGCCAGCCACCGGCACCAGCAGAAATTCGCCCCCGTCCCCGCGCTCAAACCCAAGTACGACTCGTACGAGTAAAATGGCAGCCTGAGCGCGGGAGGGCCACCGCGATACACGGCGTCGCAATCAGGTACCCGGTGTGCCGCGCACCGCGGGTGGCTCCAACCAGGGGGGGGACCCAGGCAGCGGTGGAGGCCACTATTAGCTTCGCTGCCCCCTGGGCTAGGGGAAGGACCAGCGAGGGTTCTCTGACTATCCAATGTTCAGGGGGACAGAGGGTAGTTGGATGAGGATGGGAGCAGTCTGAGTTTTTTAATACTTTCACTCGATGTGGGCGTGGCTGGCAAAGCCGGCATTTATTGCCCATCCCTAATTGCCCTTGAGAAGGTGGTGGTGAGCCGCCGCCTTGAACCGCTGCAGTCCGTGTGGTGAAGGTGCTCCCACAGTGCTGTTCGGGAGAGAGTGCCAGGATTTTGACCCAGCGACGATGACGGAACGGCCGATACATGTCCATGTCGGGATTGTGTGTGAGACTTGGAGGTGGTGGTGTTCCCATGCGCCTGCTGCCCTTGTCCTTCTAGGTGGAAGAGGTCGCGGGTTTGGGAGGTGCTGCCGAAGCAGCCTTGGCGAGTTGCTGCAGTGCATCTTGTAGATGGTACACACTGCAGCCACGGTACGCCGGTGGTGGAGGGAGTGAATGTTTAAGGTGGTGGATGGGGTGCCAATCAAGCGGGCTGCTTTGTCCTGGATGGTGTCGAGCTTCTTGAGTGTTGTTGGAGCTGCACTCATCCAGGCAAGTGGAGAGTATTCCATCACACTCCTTACTTGTGCCTTGTAGATGGTGGAAAGGCTTTGGGGAGTCGGGAGATGAGACACTCGCCGCAGAATACCTAGACTCTGACCTGCTCTTGTAGCCACAGTATTTATGTGGCTGGTCCAGTTGAGTTTCTGATCAATGGCATCCCCCAGGATGTTGATGGTGGGGGATTCAGCGACGGTAATGCCGTTGAATGTCAAGGGGAGGTGGTTCGACGCTCACTTGTTGGAGATAGTCATTGCCTGGCACTTGTGTGGCACAAATGTTACCTGCCACTTATCAGCCCAAGCCTGGATGTTGTCCAGGTCTTGCTGCATGCGGGCACGGACTGCTTCATTATCTGAGGAGTTGTGAATGGGGCTGGCACATGGGGGAGGTATTGGAGGGTGGCTGGTGCCCGTGGGACAGTGCAGTTTAACATCGCTGAAACTCGCATCTGCAGTGGGGAGGGGAGGTACCTCGCACCCTAAATGGGAACAGGTGGAGCAGTCAACAAGGAACTGGATGGATTCCTGGTTCAGTGAGGAGTAGGGGAAGGGTATCAGTCTCTGTCTTGTGATCTGGATTCTAGTCCTTGCTACCTTTCTTTAACCCGATTTCCACGATAGAAAAGAGAGACTGGCGTTTCTGTACCTTTCACTGCCTCAGGACGTCCCAAAGCGCTTTACAGCCAATGAAGTACTTTTTTTGAAGTGTAGTCACTGTTATAATTTAGGAAACGCAGCAGCCAATTTGCGCACAGCAAGCTCCCACAAACAGCAATGAGGTAATGACCAGATACTCTGTTTTTGTTTTAGTGATGTTAGTTGAGGGATAAATATTGGCCGGGATACCGGGGAGAACTCCCCTGCTCTTCTTCGAAATGGTGGCCGTGGGATCTTTTACGTCCCCCCAATTGTTGATCACTGTGTGTGTGAGTGAACAACTGTGCTGGCACTAGTCCTAAGTTCTCCTCTTTCCCAATCTTGACCCCCCTGTTCCCTTGTCCCACTGTCCCAGTTTAGTTTGAAGTGATACTTGGTTTCTCCCCTCTGAAAGTTCCTCCCCTATTCCCTCTGCTCTCCTGAAGGCGTCGACTCCTGAGGTACTCACCTCGCCCAAATGGCCGTTATTGAGATGGGTCTCGACAGGCCATTGAGCTGTGGGGGGTGGGTGCGGGGGGGCAACGCACCTAGCCCTATTTCCATAACTCATTTACCTTTCAGAGTCACTGGATCGTGATCGGGGGCTGACGTATTGATCGATTTTTGGACTCTTAGGGAACCAAGGGATAACGGAACGGGACCGGGGCGGGGAAGTGGAGTTGAAGTCGAGGATCTATTGACTAGCGGAGCAGGCTCAAGGGGCCGTATGGCCTACTCCTGCTCCTATTATGTATTTGCCCCCTCCTGAACCCCGGGAAGCGAAAGGGCAGCGCACTAACTACTACCCAGGCTGAGGTCAGGCAGGCCAGCAATGGAACTCGGCAGGACCCTGTGGGCTTCAGTAGTGCGCACTGCCTTTGCACGGTAGTTTCTGGGCTCAGAACTGCGAGGGTTAATCTCCACGGCACGCCTGGAGAATGCTTCTCCTGCTGAAGGAATGTCTTTCCTTACAAGGACATAGAAACTTTGAAGGAATTATAATGACTGCCACACACTCCGAGGGCCCATAGAACCGGCGATCTGCTCCAGCCCAGCCTCTCTGCTCACCTGTCCCATAAAGAGAGGCTGGCGTCTGAGGATGCGATGAATTCCTGTCGGG
The DNA here is from genome assembly GCA_030390025.1 of Squalus acanthias. Classification (NCBI taxonomy): domain Eukaryota; kingdom Metazoa; phylum Chordata; class Chondrichthyes; order Squaliformes; family Squalidae; genus Squalus; species Squalus acanthias. The sequence continues at coordinate 2,225,155 of JASTWF010000040.1, forward strand.
ACCCGTGTCACGACTTCCTGCTCCAAAGGGCACCAGGGGAGAGCGTCCTATTCAAACAGAGAGTTGATGCCCTCCAAGTCAGGTGGAATTGAGGTGGTGAATGTTTACAGGTGATGCGGACATAAGAGTCCAAAAATCGATCGCTACGTCAGCCCCTGATCACCATCCAGTGACTCCCGACAGGTAAATGAGTTCTGGAAATAGGGCCGTGGCTCAGTGGGCAGCGCACTCGCCTGAGTCAGCAGGCCGTGGGTTGGAGTCCCCGTCCAGAGACTCGAGCACAGAATCCAGGCAGACGCTCGCGGTGCGATACTGAGGGAGCGCTGCACTGTCGGAGGTGCCGGCTTTGAGATGAGACGTTAAGCCGAGGCACCGTCTGCTTTCTCGGGTGGGCGTAAAAGATCCCGAGGCCACTATTTCGAAGAGCAGGGGAGCTCTTCCCCCGCCCGCCCCCCCCCACCCCCAGGTGTCCTGCCAATATTTATCCCTCAACCAACATCACTAAAATGGTCGTTATGTGGGAGCTTGCAAATTGGCTGCCACGTTTCCCACATTACAACAGTGACTGCACTTCAAAAAGTACTTCATTGGCTGTAAAACGCTTTGGGACGTCCTGAGGTACTAATGTCCTTGGAAGTTGAGTCGAGCCTGTAAAGTAAAACATGCACACCACTAAGGTGCGCGGCCACGCACCGATCGCGAGGTTCCGCTCAGCAGCGCTGCCGCTGGAAGAGATCCGGAGCATGTGCAGCAAATTTAAAGGGCCCGGGTAGGGGGAAAATCATTTAGAGGGAACATTGCACACCGCATACACCCCACAGGTGATTTTAAAAGAAATTCTTCGTTCCTGGGATGTGGGCGTCGCTGGCAAGGCCAGCAATTATTGCCCATCCCTAATCGCCCTCGCGAAGGTGGTGGTGAGCCGCCTTCTTGAACCGCTGCAGTCCGTGTGGTGAAGGTGCTCCCACAGTGCTGTTAGGGAGGGAGTTCCAGGATTTTGACCCAGCGACGATGAAGGAACGGCCGATATACTTCCAAGTCAGGATGGTGTCTGACTTGGAGGGGAACTTGGAGGTGATGGTGTGCGCCTGCTGCCCTTGTCCTTCTAGGTGGAAGAGGTCGCGGGTTTGGGAGGTGCTGCCGAAGAAGCCTTAGCGAGTTGCTGCAGCGCATCTTGTAGATGGTGCACACTGCAGCCACGGTGCGCCGGTGGTGGAGGGAGTGAATGTTTAAGGTGGCGGATGGGGTGCCAATCAAGTGGGCTGCTTTGTCCTGGATGGTGTCTAGCTTCTTGAGCGTTGTTGGAGCTGCAACTCATCCAGGCAAGTGGGGAGTATTCCATCACACTCCTTACTTGTGCCTTGTAGATGGTGGAGAGGCTTTGGGGAGTCAGGAGGTGAGACACTCGCCGCAGAATACCCAGCCTCTGACCTGCCCTTGTAGCCACGATGCTCTTGTAACAACACTGCTTGTGTTTTCCAGTGGGACTGATTTCGCAGTGCTGTGCCGAGGATCCCAGAACGTTCCAGCCCCTGTTGGCCATGTCCGGAGAGCACCGCTACCCGCTGGGGCCAGGCGGCAGGGAGGAGAGGACCCCGGTGTCCTGGAGCCACGCTCAGCCTCAAGTGGCCCACGAGATGCAGGTGAGGATTCCACAATGTGATGGGGACAAGTCCACGCGGGTTGGCGTCTGTCCCGAGGCCGAACCGACAACGGGGCTGTTGAACTGTGGGGTGCAGCGTAGTGTGTGTAGTTGCTCAGATGTTGGCTGTGCCAAGTGAAGGTGACGGGGACGGCCATTTCACAATCAAAAATATTCCGTTACTGGTTTTCTCATTTTAACGTTAAAAATCACTCGTGTTTATAATTGGCAATAAAAACGGACTTTAAAAAAAACTGGTAAATCTCTGCTGGACCCTGTTGCATGTGAATGGATAATTCTGGGGGAGGTTTTAGGAACAGGAGGAGGCCATTCAGCCTTCGAGCCTGTTCCGCCATTCAGTTAGATCAGGGCTGATCTGTATCTTAACTCCATCTACCCGCCTCGGTTCCGCAACCCAACAAAAATCTATCAACCTCCCTTTTGTCATTTTCAATTGACCCCCGGCCTCAATAGCTTTGTGCGGGGAGAGTTCCAGATTTCCACCGCCCTTTGTGTGAAGAAGTGCTTCCTGACATCACCCCTGAACAGCCTGGCTCTAATTTTAATGTTCTGCCCCCTTGTTCTGGACTCCCCCCACCAGAGAAAATAGTTTCCCTCTATCCACCCAATCAACTCCTTTAATCATCTTAAGGGAATCAAGGGATATGGGGATCGGGCGGGAAGGTGGAGTTGAGGTCGAAGATCAGCCATGATCATATTGAATGGCGGAGCAGACTTGAGGGGCCGAATGGCCGACTCCTGCTCCTATTTCTTATGTTATTCAGCACCTCGATTAGATCACTCTCTTAATCTTCGACACTGTTGTTTTTCTTTTTATAATCTTTTAAAAAGATTTTGATTGAGGAGATTTCTCATAACGGACCCGTGAACCAAACAGCGGGAGGGTGAGAGCAGAGATTACTGACCTCTGCCCGTCCTTTTCCTTCTCAGGTAGTCAGAGCTCAGTTGAATTAGCGCCGCACTGTCGGAGGGGCAGTACTGAGGGAGTGCTGCACTGTCAGAGGGGCAGTACTGAGGGAGCGCCGCACTATCGGAGGGGCAGTACTGAGGGAGTGCCGCACTGTCGGAGGGGCAGTACTGAGGGAGCGCCGCACTGTCGGAGGGGCAGTACTGAGGGAGCTGCACTGTCGGAGGGGCAGTACTGAGGGAGCGCCGCACTGTCGGAGGGGCAGTACTGAGGGAGCGCCGCACTGTCGGAGGGGCAGTACTGAGGGAGCTGCACTGTCGGAGGGGCAGTACTGAGGGAGCGCCGCACTGTCGGAGGGGCAGTACTGAGGGAGCTGCACTGTCGGAGGGGCAGTACTGAGGGAGCGCCGCACTGTCGGAGGGGCAGTACTGAGGGAGCGCCGCACTGTCGGAGGGGCAGTACTGAGGGAGCGCCGCACTGTCGGAGGGGCAGTACTGAGGGAGCGCCGCACTGTCGGAGGGGCAGTACTGAGGGAGCGCTGCACTGTTGGATGGGCAGTACTGAGGGAGCGCCGCGCCGCACTGTCGGAGGGGCAGTACTGAGGGAGCGCTGCACTGTCGGAGGGGCAGTACTGAGGGAGGGCCGCACTGTCGGAGGGGCAGTACTGAGGGAGTGCTTCTTGTTTTGCAGACGAGACCACTGGAGAAGCCCATGAATCGTCCCTCGAGCATCGACGCTGAGATCGACTCTCTGACCAGCATGCTGGCCGACATGGAGAATAACTCGCCATTCCATCCCCGGCCCAGACAGGTGAGACGCAGGTGCCGCTGGCACACACCCGGCCGGTCACAGCGTCGGGTCGAGTCGATGGGGTCCCAGAGTCACACTAACATTTTATGATTCTATCATAGGGATGTAATAATTATTTTTTGGCGATTTTTCTCTGGTCTCCAGCTCTATAATGTTTTTTTTTATCTTTTGCAGAACTATGACAGTGGCATAGCTCCAGGCATGGCCTCCTATCATTCCCAGCCCCTGCCCCAGCCAGCCACCATCGCACCCAAACAATTGCCCGCCTACAAACCGATGGCTCAGCCCTCTGTTACCATGGCGACAAAGGCACCTGGGCAGCCTGAGGCCTTCTCCACCTCGAGGCCAGTTGCCTATGGCAACGCCTCGCACCCTCCGGCCTACAGCAGCGCAACCCATCCTGGGGCCTATACCACCTCGTCGCCTCAGCCTGGGGCCTACACCACCTCGTCGTCTCAGCCTGGGGCCTACAACACATCGTCGCCTCAGCCTGGGGCCTACAACACCTCGTCGCCTCAGCCTGCGGCCTACACCTCTGCCTCCATTCCAAGGCCTTACCCTCAGCCCGTGGCAGCATCCTACACCACAGCTTCGACGTCCACCGGCCCCGCCTTCAACGTGCAGGTCAAAGTGGCCCAGCCAGTGCCGAATTACACGCAGCCAGGCCGCCAGGCCGAGCAGGCCTACGGGCCTCCGCCTCCACGACAGGCCTACCTCCACCAGCACCCCGAGCCGGCCTACCGGGCCAACCAAGCCAGGTACCCTGAGCCGTCGTATGCCTCGGCCCCAGAGCCCGCGCAGACGCCTTCGAACTGGTACCCGCCTGCGCACTTCGCGGGAGGTGCCGCTAGCCTCCCGGACCCCCCCTACGGCCCCGAGGGAATGTACGGCGCCCGCAGGCCGGAGCTTGCATTCTACGGCGGCGGGTCCAAGTCGCCGGGCCAGTACCCACAGTTTGCCGGCAAGAAGGGCGGCTACAGCGAAGAGCTGCCCCCTCCCCCACCACCACCGCCAACTACCACCAGCCACCTCCCAAAGGTAAGAACAGCACCGCTCAGCACACAGCAACTTGCATTTATATAGCACCTTTAACGTCGTAAAACGCCCCAAGGTACTTCAAGGCTACCTCTGCCCTAATATCTCCTTATGTGGCTCGGTGTCAAGTTTTGTTTCATAATCGCTCCTGTGAAGCGCCTTGAGACGTTTTACTACGTTAAATGTGCTGTATAAATACAAGTTGTTGTTGTTATGATGAGAAGGTGGGGATAGAGGGATATGGTGGGGAGGTAGGGTCGAGGGTGGCGGTGGGGTCGAGGGGGGCTGTGGGGAGGTGGGGTCGAGGGTGGCGGTGGGGTCGAGGGTGGCGGTGGGGCCGAGGGTGGCGGTGGGGTCGAGGGTGGCGGTGGGGTCGAGGGTGGCGGTGGGGAGGTGGGGTTGAGGGTGGCGGTGGGGAGGTGGGATCGAGGGTGGCGGTGGGGTCGAGGGTGGCGGTGGGGAGGTGGGGTCGAGGGTGGCGGTGGGGTCGAGGGTGGCGGTGGGGAGGTGGGGTCGAGGGTGGCGGTGGGGTCGAGTGGGGAGGTGGGGTCGAGGGTGGCGGTGGGGAGGTGGGGTCGAGGGTGGCGGTGGGGTCGAGGGTGGCGGTGGGGTCGAGGGTGGCGGTGGGGAGGTGGAGTCGAGGGTGGCGGTGGGGTCGAATGCGGGGGGGAGGTGGGGTCGAGGGGGGAGGTGGGGTCGAGGGTTGGAGGTGGGGAGGTGGGGTCGAGGGTGGCGGTGGGGTCGAGGGTGGCGGTGGGGTCGAATGCGGGGGGGAGGTGGGGTCGAGGGGGGAGGTGGGGCCGAGGGTGGCGGTGGGGTCGAGGGTGGCGGTGGGGTCGAATGCGGGGGGGAGGTGGGGTCGAGGGTTGGAGGTGGGGAGGTGGGGTGGAGGGGGGAGGTGGGGCAGGTCTGTTAAATTGGGGAGGCTGATCCAAAACTGCCACTTCGTGTTCTTAAAGTTTCTCTTTGTGTCCTCAGGCCTCTTACGGGCCACCCGGAGGAAATCAGACCCTAGCCAGCAGGCCGGAAGAAGAGCTCGATCGAATCACCAAGAAACTGGTCCATGACATGAACAATCCACCGACTGAGGAGTATTTTGGTGAGTGTCCCGGGGGAAATGTCAACACTCCAGGACTTAGCTTAAAATTCCTGCACTCAATGTGAGGAATGTTAGTGCATGTTAGATACAGAGTAAAGCTCCCTCTACACTGTCCCATCAAACACTCCCAGGGCAGGTACAGCACAGGTTAGATACAGAGTAAAGCTCCCTCTACACTGTCCCATCAAACACCTCCAGGGCAGGTACAGCACGGGTTAGATACAGAGTAAAGCTCCCTCTACACTGCCCCATCAAACACTCCCAGGGCAGGCACAGCACGGGTTCGATACAGAGTAAAGCTCACCCGACACTGTCCCATCAAACACTCCCAGGGCAGGTACAGCACGGGTTAGATACAGAGTAAAGCTCCCTCTACACTGTCCCATCAAACACTCCCAGGGCAGGTACAGCACGGGTTAGATACAGAGTAAAGCTCCCTCTACACTGTCCCATCAAACACTCCCAGGGCAGGTACAGCACAGGTTAGATACAGAGTAAAGCTCCCTCTACACTGACCCATCAAACACTCCCAGGGTCAGGTACAGCACGGGTTAGATACAGTTAAATGGGGAGAAACTGTTCCCAGTGGCTGGAGGGTCGGTAACCAGAAGACACAGATTTAAGGCAATTGGCAAAGCATCGGGGGAGATGAGAATTTTCTTTACGCAGCGAGTTGTTGTGATCTGGAACGAGCTGCCTGAAAGGGCGGTGGTAGCAGATTCAATAGTAACTTTCAAAAGGCGAATTGGAGATATATTTGAAAAGGAAAAATCTGCAGGAATGTGGGGGATAACGAGCGTGGGGAGTGGAACTAATCGGATAGCACGATGGGTCGAACGGCCTCTTTCTGTGCTGCAAGAGTCACTGTGCCACTGTGACTGAGATAAGCTGACCGGCCAAGGGGGTCAGATATTGACCTTCCACCTTGTTCTCCCCCTCTCCACCCCCCACCCCCCCGAGGTCAAAGGTGAAGAGGAGGAGCTATGACCACCCGTTCTGTTTTGATGTTGAGCATGGTTGTGGTGATGTGGGCGAGCGGCCGGTCGCTGGTTATGTGTTCTGTGGTTGCTGGCGGTGCTTGTCCTTGTTGATGACGTGCGTCTCCCGTTGCCAGGGCGCTGCGCTCGGTGCGGGGAGAACGTGGTGGGCGACGGGACGGGCTGCATCGCCATGGACCAGGTGTTTCACGTCGAGTGCTTCACCTGCATGACCTGCCGCTGCCGCCTGAGGGGCCAACCCTTCTACGCCATCGACAAGAAATCCTACTGCGAGTCGTGTTACATCGTAAGTACCTCCTACCCCACGCGGCCAGTTACAGTGCACGTACCCCCTACCACACGGATATGCAAGAGCAGGGATGCTTGAACTGCATAAAACACTAAAATAACAAACAGAAAACGCTGGAAACACTCAGCAGGGCAGGCAGCATCCGTGGAGCGAGAAACAGAGTTAACGTTTCAGGTCTGGGACCCTTCGTCAGAACTGGAAGAAGCTGGAGATGTAACATATTAAGCAGGTGCAGAGACGGGGGAGGTGGTGGGAGGGGAGGGAGGAATTGAAGGAACAAACTGTGCTTATGTAAGAGGCAGGAAAGATAAAATGTTGCAAATGGGAATGGCAAAATCATACAGCATGAAAAATGGGGGCAGGGGTTATAGTCTGAAACTGTTGAACTCAATGTTGAGTCCAGAAGGCTGTAAAGTGCATAAAACACTAGTTAGGCCACAGCTAGAGTAAGTGGGGAATATCTGCCAGGGGTCAGCACGAAAGGTTTTTACAGGTCTATTCAGAGAAAGGGAGGGTGGCTAAGGGTAATACGGGATGCTTTCCTTTATTAGCCGAGGCATAGAATATAAGAGCAGGGAGGTTATGCTAGAAATGTATAAAACACTAGTTAGGCCGCAGCTAGAATACTGCGTGCAGTTCTGGTCACCACATTACAGGAAGCATGTGATTGCACTAGAGGGGGTGCAGAGGAGATTTACAAGGATGTTGCCAGGACTGGAGAATTTTAGCTATGAGGAACGATTGGCGAGGCTGGGGTTGTTTTCTTTGGAACAGAGGAGGCTGAGGGGAGATTTAATTGAGGTGTATAAAATGATGAGGGGCCTGGATAGAGTGGATAGGAAGGACCTATTTCCCCAAGCAGAGAGGTCAATAACCAGGGGGCATAGATTTAAAGTAATTGGTAGAAGGATTAGAGGGGAGTTGGGGAGAACTTTTTTCACCCAGAGGGTGGTGGGGGTCTGGAACTCGCTGCTCGAAAGGGTGGTAGAGGCAGAAACCCTCACCACATTTAAAAAGTACTTGGATCTGCGCTGGAAGTGACGTAACCTTCAGGGCTACGGACCAAGAGCTGGAAAGTGGGATTGGGCTGGATAGCTCTTTGTCGGCCGGCACAGACACAATGGTGCACACCCCCTGCCCCAGTGAGTGTCCCGCCCAGCCATCTTCCGTCATTGCTCAGTGGGGCTTGATCGAAGCTTGAGCTGAGCTGGAGAGAGGTGCCGTTGGGTTAATCCCTGCATGTTCAGTGCTACACGGTGTTGAGGAAGGATTGGGCGCCCCAGTGTCAGTCCTGCTCCTTCCGACCGCCTTAACCTCGAGCACGGGGACGTGTATCGCAGTGGCGTGTGCTATTTTAACACTGGCATTAAGTGTTCATGAATCGACCGTGCCCATCCACACTTATCCCTCAGCACACAAGCACTGCCTGCCTTCGAACCCTGGGCCATTGCTGCCCTCTGGAGGCCACTCCTATTACTGCCGCTCTGCTCACTTCAGCAACGAGCAGGGTGCTCAGTAACAGAATGTCCCAAAGACATTCGCGTCCAATCCAAAATCTGAACCAATATTTTCACTGGAAGAGGGGGCAAGAATGAGATCATTTGTGCGCGATTGACTTCGTAACCTGAAATCTTTTTCAGTCTCCCCGCCCACCCACCCCCCCAACTCCTTGCCCCCAGGGTCTATCATGGTGTCCCGTAAGAGGTCACGCTCCAGAGATCAGAAGCCCCGCTCGCTAACACACTCTCCGCCTAAAATATTCTTCAGTCTACAGTGGCAGCCGTGGCTCAGTGGGCAGCACTCTCGCCCCTGAGTCAGAAGGTCATGGGTTCAAGTCCCGCTCCAGAGACTTGAGCACATAATCTACGCCGACAGTCCCAGTGCAGTACTGAGGGAGCGCCGCACTGTCGGAGGGGCAGTACTGAGGGAGCGCCGCACTGTCGGAGGGGCAGGACTGAGGGAGCGCCGCACTGTCGGAGGGGCAGGACTGAGGGAGCGCCGCACTGTCGGAGGGGCAGTACTGAGGGAGCACCGCACTGTCGGAGGGGCAGTACTGAGGGAGCACTGCACTGTCGGAGGGGCAGTACTGAGGAAGCTCCGCACTGTCGGAGGGGCGGTACTGAGGGAGCGCCGCACTGTCGGAGGGACAGTACTGAGGGAGCGCCGCACTGTCGGAGGGGCAGTACTGAGGAAGCTCCGCACTGTCGGAGGGGCGGTACTGAGGGAGCGCCGCACTGTCGGAGGGACAGTACTGAGGGAGCGTCGCACTGTCGGAGGGGCAGTACTGAGGGAGCACCGCACTGTCGGAGGGGCGGTCCTGAGGGAGCGCCCCACTGTCGGAGGGGCAGTACTGAGGGAGCGCCGCACTGTCAGAGGGGCAGTACTGAGGGAGCGCAGCACCGTCGGAGGGGCGGTACTGAGGGAGCGCCGCACTGTCGGAGGGCCGGTACTGAGGGAGTGCCGCACTGTCGGAGGGGCGGTACTGAGGGAGCGCCGCACTGTCGGAGGGGCAGTACTGAGGGAGCTCTGCACTGTCGGAGGGGCAGTACTGAGGGAGCGCCGCACTGTCGGAGGGGCGGTACTGAGGTAGCGCCGCACTGTCGGAGGGGCGGTACTGAGGTAGCGCCGCACTGTCGGAGGGGCGGTACTGAGGGAGCTCTGCACTGTCGGAGGGGCAGTACTGAGGGAGCGCCGCACTGTCGGAGGGGCAGTACTGAGGGAGCGCCGCACTGTCGGAGGGGCGGTACTGAGGTAGCGCCGCACTGTCGGAGGGGCGGTACTGAGGGAGCGCCGCACTGTCGGAGGAGCCATTTTTCGGATGTGACCCCATCTGCCCCTTCGGATGGATGTAAAAAGATCCCACGACCACTATTTCGAAGAAGAGCAGGGGAGTTCTCCCCGGTGTCCGGGGGCCAATATTTATCCCTCAATCAATGTCACTGGTTTGTGGGATCGTGCTGTGCGCAAATTTGCTGCCGCGTTTCCTACATTACAACAGTGACTCCACTTCAAAAAAAAAGTACTTCATTGGCTGTGATGCACTTTGGGACGTCCTGCGGTCGTGAAAGATGCTGGTGGAATGCAAGTTTGTTCTCGTTTATATGGTGCCTTATTGTGTACTTCCCTCAGCAGTGCACTGGAGTGTTGGCCTGGATTATGTTTGTTGGATCTTGCTGTGCTTCGCCTTTGGCACTGAGTGTGTCGTGGAGCATAGGGGACTGGGGCCGGTGACAAGTCAATTTTTGTCTGGGTCCACTCCTGTGAGGCGTTTCCCTACATTAATGGAGCTCTATAAATGGAAGCACCGATGGATCCCTTTAATCCAATGAGGGTCAGGGGAGGAGGGGAGAGAATTGGGAGGGGAGGCATGGTGAAGAATTAATCCCAGAGCTGTGACCTTCCTAAGACAGACTTCCATTTCTACAACGCCTTTCACGACCTCAGGATGTTCCAAAGCGCTTTACGGCCAATGAGGTACTTTTTTTGAAGTGTAGTCACTGTTGTAATGTAGGAAACACGGCAGCCAATTTGCACACAGCAAGCTCCCACACACAGCAATGAGATAATGATCAGATCATCTGTTTTTTAGTGATGTTGGTTGAGGGGCACCGGGGAGAACTCTCCCTGCTCTTCTTCGAAATAGTGCCACGGGATCTTTTACGTCCCACCTGAGAGCAGACGGCACGACGGTTTAATGTCTCATCCGAACGACAGCACCTCCGACAGTGCGGCGCTCCCTCAGTACAGCCCCTCCGACAGTGCGGCGCTCCCTCAGTACAGCCCCTCCGACAGTGCGGCGCTCCCTCAGTACCGCCCCTCCGACAGTGCGGCGCTCCCTCAGTACCGCCCCTCCGACAGTGCGGCGCTCCCTCAGTACCGCCCCTCCGACAGTGCGGCGCTCCCTCAGTACCGCCCCTCCGACAGTGCGGCGCTCCCTCAGTACTGCCCCTCCGACAGTGCGGCGCTCCCTCAGTACAGCCCCTCCGACAGTGCAGCGCTCCCTCAGTACCGCCCCTCCGACAGTGCGGCGCTCCCTCAGTACTGCCCCTCCGACAGTGCGCAGCTCCCTCAGTACTGCCCCTGTAACAGTGCGGCGCTCCCTCAGTACTGCCCCTCTGACAGTGCGGCGCTCCCTCAGTACTGCCCCTCTGACAGTGCGGCGCTCCCTCAGTACTGCCCCTCCGACAGTGCGCAGCTCCCTCAGTACTGCCCCTCCGACAGTGCGGTGCTCCCTCAGTACTGCCCCTGTAACAGTGCGGCTTTCCCTCGGTACTGCCCCTCCGACAGTGCGGCGCTCCCTCGGTACTGCCCCTCCGACAGTGCGCAGCTCCCTCAGTACTGACCCTCCGACAGTGCGCAGCTCCCTCAGTACTGCTCCTCCGACAGTGCGGCGCTCCCTCAGTACTGCCCCTCTGACAGTGCGCAGCTCCCTCAGTACTGACCCTCCGACAGTGCAGCGCTCCCTCAGTACCGCCCCTCCGACAGTGCGGCGCTCCCTCAGTACTGACCCTCCGACAGTGCAGCGCTCCCTCAGTACTGACCCTCCGACAGTGCAGCGCTCCCTCAGTACCGCCACTCCGACAGTGCGGCGTTCCCTCAGTACCGACCCTCCGACAGTGCAGCGCTCCCTCAGTACCGCCCCTCCGACAGTGCGGCGCTCCCTCAGTACTGCCCCTCCGACAGTGCGGCCCTCCCTCAGTACCGCCCCTCCGACAGTGCGCAGCTCCCTCAGTACCGCCCCTCCGACAGTGCGGCGCTCCCTCAGTACCGCCCCTCCGACAGTGCGGCGCTCCCTCAGTACTGCCCCTCCGACAGTGCGGCCCTCCCTCAGTACTGCCCCTCCGACAGTGCGGCGCTCCCTCAGTACTGCCCCTCCGACAGTGCGGCCCTCCCTCAGTACTGCCCCTCCGACAGTGCGCAGCTCCCTCAGTACCGCCCCTCCGACAGTGCAGCGCTCCCTCAGTACTGCACTGGATTGTCAGCCTAGATTTTTGTGCTCAAGTCTCTGGAGTGGGACTTGAACCCACAACCTTCAGACTCCGAGACGCGAGAGCGCTACACACTGAGCCACAGCCGACACTGTAGGACGCAGAGGTTTCGGGCTGGCTTGGTGCGAGGGCGGTTGTTCTGATTGTTTTCTTTCTTGCCTTGTTCAGAATACCCTGGAGCAATGCTCTGTCTGCTCCAAGCCCATCATGGACAGGATCCTGCGGGCCATGGGCAGAGCCTATCACCCACAGTGCTTCACCTGCGTCGTGTGTCACCGGTGCCTGGATGGGATCCCCTTCACTGTAGACGCGACCAGCCAGATCCACTGCATCGAGGATTTCCATATGTAAGTACAGCACGGGTTAGATACAGAGTAAAGCTCCCTCTACACTGTCCCCATCAAACACTCCCAGGGCAGGTACAGCACGGGTTAGATACAGAGTAAAGCTCCCTTTACCCTGTCCCACCAAACACTCCCAGGGCAGCAACAGCACGGGTTAGATACAGAGTAAAGCTCCCTTTACCCTGTCCCACCAAACACTCCCAGGGCAGGTACAGCACGGGTTAGATACAGAGTCAAGCTCCCTCTAATAGGAATGTAGTGGTAATTGGGGACAGCATAGTCAGAGGGATAGATACAGTTCTCTGCAGCCAAGAGCGAGAGTCCAGACGGCTGTGTTGCCTGCCCGCTGCCAGGGTTCGGGACATCTGCTCTGGGCTGGAGTGGAACTTGCAGTGGGAAGGGGAGGAGCCAGTGGTCATGGTCCATGTAGGTACCAACGACATAGGTAGAACTAGGAAAGAGGTTCTTCTGAGAGAGTATGAGCAGCTAGGGGCTAAATTAAAAAGCAGAACCTCAAGGGTAACAATGTCTGCCTTATTACCTGAGCCACGAGCAAATTCGCATCGGGTAAATAAAATTAGAGAGATGAATGCGTGGCTCAAAGACTGGTGTGGGAGAAATGGGTTTCAATTCCTGGGGCACTGGCAACAGTACTGGGGAAAGTGGGATCTGTATCGTTGGGACAGTCTTCACCTGAACCGTGCTGAGACCAGTGTTCTGGCGAGTCGTATAACTAGGGCAGTAGAGAGGGCTTTCAACTTAACATTGGGGGCATGGGATCAAATTTGGGAAGATGTGGTAATTCAAAGATGAGAGACAAGGCAATAGAGAAAGGTATTAATATGGGAAATGATAAACAGACCGTGACAGGAAGGGATAGAGAGTACAAATCTAAGAGTAAATCAACAGATAAGGCTAGAGGTTACAAAAATAACAAAAGGACAAAACTAAAGGCTCTGCATCGGAATGCACGTAGCATTCGAAACAAAACTGCTGAACTGATGGCGCAAATAGAAATAAATAAATATGATCTGATAGCCATTACAGAAACAGGGCTGCAGGATGACATAGATTGGGACCTGAATATTGAAGGGTACATGACATTTAGGAAGGACAGGAAGGTGGGAAAAGGTGGAGGGGTGGCTCTGTTAATTAATGATGGTATTAGCACAATAGAGAGGGATGACCTAAGTTCAGGAAACCAGGATGTAGAAGCGGTTTGGGTAGAGATGAGAAATAATAAAGGCAAGAAGTCACTTGTGGGAGTGGTGTACAGGCCCCCGAACAGTAACCACATGGTAGGATGGAGTATAAAGGAAGAAATAATGGGAGCTTGTCAGAAGGGTACGGCAATAATCATGGGGGATTTTAATCTGCATATAGACTGGAAAAATCAGATGGGCAAAGGTAGCATAGATGAGGAGTTCATGGAATGTTTTCGGGATAGTTTCTTACAACAGCACTTTCTGGAGCCAACCAGAGAGCAGGCTATACTAGAGCTGGTATTATGCAACGAGATAGGGTTAATTAATTACCTCATAGTGAAGGCGCCCCGAGGTAGCAGCGATCATAATATGATTGAATTTTACATTCAGTTTGAGAGAGAGGAGTGGGTCCAAGACTGGTATTTTAAACTTAAATAAGGGCAATTATGAGGGCATGAAAGCAGAGCTAGCTAAAGTGAACTGGCAAATTAGGTTAAGGGATAGGTCAATAGAGTTGCAGTGGCAGACATTTAAGGGGATATTTCAAAATACACAGAATATATACATTCCAACAAGAAAGAAAAATTCCAAGGGGAGGACCCACCATCCGTGGTTAACTAAAAAAGTTAAAGATAGTATTAAACTTAAAGAAAAAGCACATAATTGCGCAAAGATGGGTGGCAGGTCAGAAGATTGGACAGAATATAAAAAACAGCAAAGAGTGACTAAAAGATTAATGAGGAGAGAAAAATTAGAGTACGAGAGAAAGCTGGCTAGAAATATAAAAACAGATAGTAAGAGTTTCTATAGATATTTTAAAAATAAAAGAGTTAACAAAGTGAGCGTTGGTCCTATAAAAAGTGAGTCTGGGGAATTAATAATGGAAAATAAGGAGATGGCAGTTGAATTGAACAGGTATTTTGCATTGGTCTTCACTATAGAGGATACAAGTAACATCCCAGAAATAGCTGTAAATCAGGAAATGGAAGGGAGGGAGGAACTCCAGAAAATTATAATCATCAGGGAAGTGGTACTGAGCAAATTGTTGGAGCTGCGGGCTGACAAGTCCCCGGGTCCTGATGGACTTCATCCTAGGGTCTTAAAAGAAGTGGCTAGTGCGATAGTTGATGCGTTGGTTTTAATTTTCCAAAATTCCCTAGATTCGGGGAAGGTTCCATTCGATTGGAAAATAGCGAATGTTACTCCTTTATTCAAAAAGGGAGGGAGACAGAAAGCAGGAAACTACAGGCCAGTTAGCTTAACATCTGTCATAGGGAAGATGTGAGAAGCTATTATTAAAGACGTTATAGGGCACTTGGAAAAGTTCAAAGTAATCGGGCAGAGTCAACATGGTTTTGTGCAAGGGAAATCATGTTTAACCAATTTATTGGCGTTCTTTGAGGAAGCAGCATGTGCTGTGGATAAAGGGGAACCGGTGGATATACTGTACTTAGATTTCCAGAAGGCATTTGATAAGGTGCCACATCAAAGGTTATTGTGGAAAATAAAAGCTCAGGGTGTAGGGGGTAACATATTGGCATGGATAGAAGATTGGCTAGCTAACAGGAAACAGAGAGTAGGCATAAATGGGTCATTTTCTGATTGGCAAGATGCAACGAGTGGTGTGCCACAGGGATCAGTGCTGGGGCCTCAACTTTTTACAATTTATATAAATGACTTGGATGAAGGGACTGAAGGTATGGTTGCTAAATTTGCTGATGACACAAAGATAGGTAGGAAAGTAAATTGTGAAGAGGACATAAGAAGGCTACAAAGGGATATAGATAGGTTAAGTGAGTGGGCAAAGATCTGGCAAATGGAGTATAATGTGGGAAAATGTGAAGTTGTCCATTTTGGCAGGAAGAATAAAAAAGAAGCATATTATCTAAATGGTGAGAGATTGCAGAGCTCTGAGATGCAAAAGGATCTGGGTGTACTAGTGCATGAATCGCAAAAGGTTAGTAGGCAGGTACAGCAAGTAATTAGGAAAGCTAATAGAATGTTATCGTTTATTGCGAGGGTAATTGAATACAAAAGTAGGGAGGTTATGCTTCAGTTATACAGGGCATTGGTGAGACCACATCTGGAGTACTGTGTACAGTATTGGTCTCCTTATTTAAGGAAGGATGTAAATGCATTGGAAGCAGTTCAGAGAAGGTTTACTAGACTAATACCTGGAATGGGCGGGTTGTCTTATGGGGAAAGGTTGGACAGGCTAGGCTTGTATCCGCTGGAGTTTAGAAGAGTAAGAGGTGACTTGATTGAAACATATAAGATCCTGAGGGGTCTGGACAGGGTGGATGTGGAGAGGATGTTTCCTCTTGTGGGGGAATCTAGAACTAGGGGTCACTGTTTAAAAATAAGGGGTCGCCCATTTAAGACAGAGATGAGGAGACATTTTCTCTGACGGAGGGTCGTGAGTCTTTGGAACTCTGGAACTCTGTTCCTCAGAGGGCGGTGGAAGCAGAGTCTTTGAATATTTTTAAGGCAGAGGTAGATAGATTCTTGGTAAGCAAGGGGGTGAAAAGTTATCAGGGGTAGGCGGGAATGTGGAGTAATCAGATCGGCCGTGATCTTATTGAATGGCGGAGCAGGCTCGAGGGGCCGAGAGGCCAACTCCTGCTCCTAATTCGTATGTTCGTATGTATGTACACTGTCCCATCAAACACTCCCAGGGCAGGTACAGCACGGGTTAGATACAGAGTAAAGCTCCCTCTACACTGTCCCATCAAACACTCCCAGGGCAGGTACAGCACGGGTTAGATACAGAGTAAAGCTCCCTCTACCCTGTCCCCATCAAACACTCCCAGGGCAGGTACAGCACGGGTTAGATACAGAGTAAAGCTCCCTCGACACTGTCCCATCAAACACTCCCAGGGCAGGTACAGCACGGGTTAGATACAGAGTAAAGCTCCCTCTACACTGTCCCCATCAAACACTCCCAGGGCAGGTACAGCACGGGTTAGATACAGAGTAAAGCTCCCTCTACACTGTCCCATCAAACACTCCCGGGGCAGGTACAGCACGGGTTAGATACAGAGTAAAGCTCCCTCAACACTGTCCCATCAAACACTCCCAGGGCAGGTACAGCACGGGTTAGATACAGAGTAAAGCTCCCTCTACACTGTCCCATCAAACACTCCCAGGGCAGGTACAGCACGGGTTAGATACAGAGTAAAGCTCCCTCTACACTGTCCCCATCAAACACTCCCAGAGCAGGTACAGCACGGGTTAGATACAGAGTAAAGCTCCCTCTGCACTGTCCCATCAAACACTATCTTATACTTACAGCATCTGGTTTTGCTCTTCCCCACAAGTGGAAACGCTTTCTCTCCGTCTACCCTATCGAACCCCTCCGTACTCCAGCTGAGCGCTTTTGCCATTTGTCTTTAACAGGAAGTTTGCTCCCCGCTGCTCTGTCTGTGCAAAGCCCATCATGCCGGAGGCGGGACAGGAGGAGACGGTGCGGATTGTGGCCCTCGATCGCAGCTTCCACGTCAACTGTTACAAGTGTGAGGTAAGGACGCGCTGCAGTCCTCGGGGGGCGCAGACTGGGCTTGTATTCCCTCGAGTTTAGAAGATTAAGCGGTGATCTAATCGAGGTGTTTAAGATGAATAAAGGAGTTGATCGGGTGGATAGAGAGAAACTATTTCCTCTGGTGGGGGGAGTCCAGAACAAGGGGGCAGAACCTTAAAATTAGAGCCAGGCCGTTCAGGGGTGACGTCAGGAAGCACTTCTTCACACAAAGGGTGGTGGAAATCTGGAACTCTCTCCCCCAAAAAGCTGTTGAGGCTGGGGGTCAATTGAAAATATCAAAACTGAAAATGCTTGATTTTTATTCGGCAAGGGGTATTAAGGGTTACAGAACCAAGGCGGGTAAATGGAGTTAAGATACAGATCAGCCGTGATCTCATTGAATGGCGGAGCAGGCTCAAGGGGCTGAATGGCCTCCTCCTGTTCCTATGTCTCTTCCTTCTCCCCATCCAGGATTTCTCCCCCTGAATTTCCATGGGGCATGGCCGCGCTCCAGCGCACCTGACCCAGTCTTTATGCGGGAGCGGGGGGTAGAGTGTAAGCGGCTATTGAACTAGGTGAGGCATCGCCGCAGAGTCCGATCCCGTCCCAGCCCAACATCCGCAGGCATACGCTTGCCAGCTGCTGTGTCTGGTTAGCGGTCGGGGGCGGGGGGGACACTGGCTGATTCCCCGCCCCTCCCCCTTTACCGAGCTCCGGGGAAAACCAAGGCCAACTGATCCCCGCCTGAGGTGAGAAGGGGGATTAAACCCTGGGGTTCCAAGGTCCCGCAGGGTTCACTGCGTTCAGCCAGCGGAGGGCGAGGGGAGTGCAAGGAGCAACCAGGCTGAATAGCAATCTTTTCCGTTTGGGTGTCAGCTGTGGGTTCAGTTGGTAGCACTCTCATCTCTGAGTCAGAAGGTTGTGGGTTCGAGTCCCACTCCAGAGACTTAGCACAAAAATCCAGGCTGACACTCCAGTGCAGTACTGAGGGAGCACTGCACTGTCGGAGGGGCAGTACTGAGGGAGCGCCGCACTGTCGGAGGGGCAGTACTGAGGGAGCGCCGCACTGTCGGAGGGGCAGTACTGAGGGAGCGCCGCACTGTCGGAGGGGCAGTACTGAGGGAGCGCCGCACTGTCGGAGGGGCAGTACTGAGGGAGGACCGCACTGTCAGAGGGGCAGTACTGAGCGATTGCTGCAGTGTCGGAGGGGCAGTACTGAGGGAGTGCTGCACTGTCGGAGGGGCAGTACTGAGCGATTGCTGCAGTGTCGGAGGGGCAGTACTGAGGGAGCGCCGCACTGTCGGAGGGGCAGTACTGAGCGATTGCTGCAGTGTCGGAGGGGCAGTACTGAGGGAGCGCCGCACTGTCGGAGGGGCAGTACTGAGGGAGCGCCGCACTGTCGGAGGGGCAGTACTGAGGGAGCACTGCACTGTCGGAGGGGCAGTACTGAGGGAGCGCCGCACTGTCGGAGGGGCAGTACTGAGGGAGCGCCGCACTGTCGGAGGGGCAGTACTGAGGGAGCGCCGCACTGTCGGAGGGGCAGTACTGAGGGAGCGCCGCACTGTCGGAGGGGCAGTACTGAGGGAGGACCGCACTGTCAGAGGGGCAGTACTGAGCGATTGCTGCAGTGTCGGAGGGGCAGTACTGAGGGAGTGCTGCACTGTCGGAGGGGCAGTACTGAGCGATTGCTGCAGTGTCGGAGGGGCAGTACTGAGGGAGCGCCGCACTGTCGGAGGGGCAGTACTGAGCGATTGCTGCAGTGTCGGAGGGGCAGTACTGAGGGAGTGCCGCACTGTCGGAGGGGCAGTACTGAGGGAGCGCCGCACTGTCGGAGGGGCAGTACTGAGGGAGCGCCGCATTGTCGGAGGGGCAGTACTGAGGGAGCGCCGCGTTGTCGGAGGGGCAGTACTGAGGGAGCACCGCACTGTCGGAGGGGCAGTACTGAGGGAGCGCCGCATTGTCGGAGGGGCAGTACTGAGGGAGCGCCGCACTGTCGGAGGGGCAGTACTGAGGGAGTGCTGCACTGTCGGAGAGGCAGTACTGAGGGAGCGCCGCACCGTCGGAGGGTCAGTACTGAGGGAGTGCCGCACTGTCGGAGGTTGTGTCTTTTGGATGAGACGCTAAACCGAGGCCCCGTCTGCCCCCTCGGGTGGACGAAAAAGATCCCGCAGCCACAATTTTGAAGAAGAGCAGGGGAGTTCTCCCTGGTGTCTTGGGCCAATATTTATCGCTCAATAAAACAGATGATCTGTTCATTATCACATTGCTGTTTGTGGGAGCTTGCTGTGCGCAAATTGGCTGCCGTGTTTCCCACATTACAACAGTGACTACACTTCAAAAAGTGCTTCATTGGCTGTAAAGCGCTTTGGGACATCCTGAGGTGGTGAAAGGCGCTGGAGAAATGGGAGTTCTGTGTTTAAAATGTTGGTTGGCCGTTTGTCCCTTTGACTGGTTCTGTGCCCTTTGACCCCCTGCAGGACTGCGGCTTCGTCCTGTCATCGGAGGGCGAGGGGTGCGGCTGCTACCCGTTGGACGGGCACATCCTCTGCAAGAACTGCAGCGCTCGACGCATTCAGGATCTCTCGGCGAAAATCACCACCGACTGCTGACCAACCCTCTCCCCGACCCCCACCAGCCCGCAGCCGGAGGTCGGAATCGCGTACCGAGAGAGAGAGACAGGGAGTGGGGAGGGGGAAACCGTCGGACGCGAGGACGTGATTGGAGGAGGAGGAGGAGACGGCGGTGTGTGTGCGCTGTACCCGGAGGTGCCATTGCCCCGTGTGGACGAGGGCGTATCGCGGTTCCGTCATGTGTCCGGGCGCAGTGCGGAGCGCTGGGTAATGCACGGGATTCGGGCTCAGCGCCCAGAATCTCCAACTCTTTTTTTTTCTAAAATAAGCTGAGGTTACGTAGAGATGAATTATCCTGCGTGACACGGTGACAGGTTATTAACCCGTCCCCTCCCCGCTCTCTCTCTCTCAGAGATTCAAACTGCCTGGGATGTGTGGGGCCTGTTGGCTGTTCGTTCTGTCTCTCCTCTCTCGCTCAGCTGGTTCCCGGCTCTGTGTTCTGAGACTCTGGAGGCAGATTGAGACATCATGGGGAGGGGGAGAGAGGGGAGGGCGCAGGCAATGGAGAATGTGTCACTGGAAAAGCTTCAGTGTCTTGGCGTTTGAACACTGCCAGTGAAACTCCCAAACCATGAAACTCATTTTTTCCCTTCTTCCCTCCCTCCCTCTCTCTTTCCCCCCCTCCCTCCCTCCCTCCATCCCTCTCTCTTCCCCCCCCTCCCTCCATCCCTCTCTCTTCCCTCCCTCCCTCCCTCCATCCCTCTCTCTTCCCCCCCCTCCCTCCATCCCTCTCTCTTCCCCCCCCCCTCCATCCCTCTCTCTTCCCCCCCCCTCCATCCCTCTCTTCCCCCCCCTCCCTCCCTCCCTCCATCCCTCTCTCTTCCCCCCCTCCCTCCATCCCTCTCTCTTCCCCCCCCCTCCCTCCATCCCTCTCTCTTCCCCCCCCTCTCTCCATCCCTCTCTCTTCCCCCCCCCCCTCCATCCCTCTCTCTTCCCCCCCCTCTCTCCATCCCTCTCTCTCTCCATCCCTCTCTCTCTCCATCCCTCTCTCTCTCCATCCCTCTCTCTCTCCATCCCTCTCTCTTCCCCCCCCCTCCCTCCATCCCTCTCTCTTCCCCCCCCTCCCCCATCCCTCTCTCTTCCCCCCCCCCCCTCCCCATCCCTCTCTCTTCCCCCCCCCCTCCCCATCCCTCTCTCTTCGCCCCCCCCCCCCTCCATCCCTCTCTCTTCCCCCCCCCCCTCCCCATCCCTCTCTCTTCCCCCCCCCTCCCTCCCTCCCCATCCCTCTCTCTTCCCCCCCCCTCCCTCCCATCCCTCTCTCTTCCCCCCCCCCTCCCTCCATCCCTCTCTCTTCCCCCCCCCCTCCATCCCTCTCTCTTCCCCCCCCCCCCCCTCCATCCCTCTCTCTTCCCCCCCCCCCTCCATCCCTCTCTCTTCCCCCCCCCCCCCCCCTCCATCCCTCTCTCTTCCCCCCCCCCCCCCTCCATCCCTCTCTCTCTCTCTCTCTTTCAACACTTCCCTCGTTCTCTCTCTCTTTCGTTCTCTCTCCCACTCCCCGTTCTCTCTCTCCCTCGCCCCGTTCTCTCTCTCTCTCTCCCCGTTCTCTCTCTCCCGGTTCTCTCTCTCCCTCTCTCTCTCTCTCCCCGTTCTCTCTCCCCGTTCTCTCTCTCCCTCTCTCTCCCCCACTCTCCATTCCCCCTCTCTCCGTTCCCTCCTCCTTCACTCTTTTTCTCCCTCCCACTTCATGAATGGAACAGCCCTGTTGCCCCCAGTCGGGATGTGTAAAGGACACAAAGAAAAGCACGGGTGGGTCTGCTGGGACGTGCCGGGGTGGTGGGAGGGGATCTGAAGTGCCTGAGTGCCGATTGCGGCCTGTTCTATCTCCGACTCCTATTGTAAGGGGTATGTGACACCTGCACCGGAACAACCCAATAAAAATAAACACATTGCATCATTGCTATCCGTCTTATTCAATCCCAGAAAGGGTGGCGGCCACCCACAGACCTACGGCTGCTATCTTTCTGGCGGTCACTCCTCCCTCGCCCCACATCACTTGAAACAGGCTGGCTGGTGAGACGGTGCCTGTGAGCCCCTCTGCTCCAGGAAGTAGCTCAGTGCCTCATGGAGTGAACTACTTCCGCACGTGTCTGTGTGTGTGTGAGGGTCTGTGTCCGAGCCCTGCCCCCTGTCCGGCTTTATACTGCCCATTCCGTGCTGTTGCTGGGGCCTGCGATCGGGGTCTGGCTTTCTCATTCCAACATTGTGTGTGTGCCTCTCATTCTCCAGCAGACTCTGGTGCAGGAGCTCCTGCCTCTCTCGGGCTGTGAGCGGGGCAGAAGATTGAGTCCAGCGGGAAACCCAGAATATTTCCGTCTGCTGGTTGTTACTGGGATGCAGCGACCAGGTTATAATTCAGGGGCACACACCCCTCGTGGGTAAAGCTGCTGCCGGTTGGTCTCCGCCCCTGGGCTATGGGGTGGGGGGGCTTCCTGCTGCTGATTGCCGTCCACCACTGGAAGAACACCCGAGCCAATATCGGGTGGGCACAGGATCGGGGCTGGGAGGCGAGGCCCTCCCCAGTCGAATAGCCCGCCGGCCACTCG
This sequence comes from Squalus acanthias, assembly GCA_030390025.1. Lineage (NCBI taxonomy): Eukaryota > Metazoa > Chordata > Chondrichthyes > Squaliformes > Squalidae > Squalus > Squalus acanthias. The sequence continues at coordinate 2,247,183 of JASTWF010000040.1, forward strand.
GGGTCATGTGCCAGAGGCCGAATGAAACCCCCGACAGCCGGCCGATTGAGGAGGGAAGGGGGATGTTGGGAGGGAGGGGATTTGGGGAGGGGAAACGAGTCCGAAGGTGGAAACCCGCTCAGACACTTGTGGTTTGGTGGCACCATGGGTAAGTAATGCCACGGAGCGGCGGGATACCTTCTGCCTCACCATCGAGTTCCTTATCTCGGCCGCAGGCTGCCCTATAAAGGCATGGAGTGGGCAACCATGTTCTTAATGTCCTCCCCTCTTGTCTCTTCCTCAGTATCTCACCAGGTGCCCATTTCCCACGTGTGAGCCGAGACAACCAGGCAGCAGTCTATTCGACCATGGGGGGCACCATAGCCCAATCAGAGCTTTGTAATGGGGGCCTGCCAGAGCAGGGAACCCGGCCTGATTTTCCCCTCTGCCAAGCTCAAGAACCCCACCCCTGGACTTGGATCAGCTAACCCCACACAGGCCAGGAGCGTAACCTGGGCCCTTCTTGCTGTCTGCGCCTCAGTCTTGAGCCCCTTGCCCACGGGCACTGTAGGAAGGAGAACAGAGGGGGAGCTCTCCCCGGTATCCTGGGCCGACATTTATCCCTGCTGCTGATTGCCGTCCAGCACTGGAAAAACACCCGTCGCAGGATTGGGGCTGGGTGGCGAGGCCCTCCCCAGTCGAATAGCCTGCCGATCTGGCCATTTATCCCCTTGCTGTTTGTGGGATCTTGCTGTGTGTAAATTGGCTGCCGTGTTTCCTACATTACAACAGTGACTACACTTCAAAAAAAAAAAGTACTTTTTTGGCTGTGGGTCGTCCGAGAGGTTCATTATTTTTTGTGAAACACTTCCCAGTCTGTGATGGCCATCGGTGAGATCAAAACACGTACATTTTACTTGGCATCTTTCGAATCAGGTCTCGGATGCCTGCAGCTTGCATTTCCTGAACAGAAATGATTCCAGCGTTAATTTTTTTTTAATAGTAGACGTCAATACCCGAGAGTGATTTGAAACTCGCAATAAAAAAAAATGACACTAGTCATTGCTCTGCACGTCAATGAACGGGCTTAACATATTACTGGAGAGAAGCGTTTGTCTTTATTTGTGTGGGAAGTAAGTTGGATCCGGAAGCTCTTTCAGTTTCGACGAAGGGTTCCGACCTGAAACGTTAACTCTCTTTCTCTCTCCACGGATGTTGTCTGGCCTGCTGAGTTTTTCCAGCGTTTTCTGTTGTTATTTTGGATTCCGAAGCTGCCTGTGATGTTTGTCAGCACTGGGGGGAGATGTGGAGCCATCACTGGTGAAATCCCTGTGCAGAGGTTTGTGGCAGTTACCGGTTTAACCGTCTGTGATCTGTACTGCCACTACCTCTAAACATCAAACAGTTAGATCATTGCCAGCTGGAAGCACTGTGGGGAATGAGGGCTGAGTATCTGGCCGGTTTAGAGATGATTCCTGCTCCTGATCACTGTCCAGTGACCCCTGGGTTAGAGAGGGTTCCTGTTCCTGATCACTGTCCAGTGATCCCTGGGTTAGAGAGGGTTCCTGCTCCTGATCACTGTCCAGTGATCCCTGGGTTAGAGAGGGTTCCTGTTCCTGATCACTGTCCAGTGATCCCTGGGTTAGAGATGATTCCTGCTCCTGATCACTGTCCAGTGACCCCGGGGTTAGAGAGGGTTCCTGTTCCTGATCACTGTCCAGTGATCCCTGGGTTAGAGAGGGTTCCTGTTCCTGATCACTGTCCAGTGACCCCTGGGTTAGAGAGGGTTCCTGTTCCTGATCACTGTCCAGTGATCCCGGGGTTAGAGAGGGTTCCTGTTCCTAATCACTGTCCAGTGTCCCCTGGGTTAGAGAGGGTTCCTGATCACTGTCCAGTGACCCCGGGGTTAGAGAGTGTTCCTGTTCCTGATCACTGTCCAGTAACCCCGGGGTTAGAGAGGGTTCCTGATCACTGTCCAGTGATCCCTGGGTTAGAGAGGGTTCCTGTTCCTGATCACTGTCCAGCGACCCCGGGGTTAGAGAGGGTTCCTGTTCCTGATCACTGTCCAGTGATCCCTGGGTTAGAGATGATTCCTGTTCCTGATCACTGTCCAGTGATCCCTGGGTTAGAGAGGGTTCCTGCTCCTGATCACTGTCCAGTGACCCCGGGGTTAGAGAGGGTTCCTGCTCCTGATCACTGTCCAGCGACCCCAGCTGTGTGTGAACACATTATTCTCGGTTCTGATGCACACCACGGAGGAGCATCCTGTTGGCATTCGCTGTCTAGGCTCGCACCTTGCAGAAAGGCCCATTGGCATGAGAGGTCGGAGGGCGTGTAGCGCCCTGGGAACTGTACCTCACTGGAGGAATCCAACCTTCAGGTGAAAGTGAAAAATTGTCTTCGCAATAAAAAGTCACTGGGGCTCAAAATTCGAATTAAAATCAAAACAGATTGCAATTCATCGAGTGACGGGGCTTTGCACTGATTGGTGCACTGCTCACCAATGAAATCGTAGCACCAATCCCTGAGCGAGGACTGTGGGGGTTTGCTCATGGTGATGTCATTCCAACCCCGCTTGAGGGGTATATAAAACAGGTAAAAAGGGTGCTGGAGTTAGACACGGAGAGACTTGCCTCTCGCTACAGGACCTGACGAGAGTTTGGAATCGCCTGCAAAAAAAGAGCCTTCGTCGTTATCGCCATTGACACGAAAAGAATCACTGCCCGAGATGTCAAGATCGCAGATTCAAGTCCTCCTCGCACTGATCTCCGCCGCTCTGCTGCTGCCGAGGGTCTCAGGTGCACCCAGAGGGGAGGGTCTGCCTGACATCCTACAGGAGCGGACCCCCGAGGGGAAAGAGGTATGGGAACCCCCTCGATTAAAATCTCTGTCCTGTCGAGGTGGTGCAGATTAACCCTGCGCACCCCATCCAGCGCTCTGGTCCCCTTAGTCTAAGCTCCAGCTCCCACAGTGTCCAACTCAAAGATAAATGAGTGGTTCATTTTGTTGATGCCATCTACATTTTATTATCTTTTATTAAGTAAAGTGTCGAGAGGTGAAGAGTGTGAGGGAGCTGGATTAACATCAGTAGAGATACAGTCAGTAACGGCGCTGGGGGAGAGGAGTGACTGTGAGGGAGCTGGATTAACATCAGAAGAGATACAGTCAGTGACACAGGGCACTGGGGGAGAGGGGTTACTGAGTGAGAGTGTGAGGGAGCTGGATTAACATCAGTAGAGCTACAGTCAGTAACAGGGCACTGGGGGAGAGGGGTTACTGAGTGAGAGTGTGAAGGAGCTGGATTAACATCAGTAGAGATACAGTCAGTGACACAGGGTGCTGGGGGAGGGGTTACTGAGTGAGAGTGTGAGGGAGCTGGATTAACATCAGTAGAGATACAGTCAGTAACAGGGCACTGGGGGAGAGGGGTTACTGAGTGAGAGTGTGAAGGAGCTGGATTAACAGCAGAGGTACAGTCAGTGACACAGGGCACTGGGGGAGGGATTACTGAGTGACAGTGTGAGGGAGCACTGGGGGAGGGATTACTGAGTGACAGTGTGAGGGAGCTGCATTAACATCAGTAGAGATACAGTCAGTAACACAGGGCACTGGGGAGAGGGGTTACTGAGTGACAGTGTGAGGGAGGTGCATTAACATCAGTAGAGATACAGTCAGTAACACAGGGCACTGGGGGAGAGGGGTTACTGAGTGACTGAGGGAGCTGGATTAACATCAGTAGAGATGCAATCAGTAAAATATGAGTGTGTGAAATTAGCTGCCCCAATTAGGGGTTCAGTATCATGTCGAGGCAGCTTCTCACAGTAACTCAGCTTTAATGTAACCCTTTAAAGTTCACATTGCGAGAACCAAGTTTGAAAAAGAGTAGGAGAGAAGATGAGATAAATCAGGAGGCAGTGATTACGTGATCTCAAGTCTGGGGTTTAAAAGCCTGCTGATTGTTGGAGGATTTCTGATTACCTGGCGAGAGTATGAGTTAGACTAAGAGACGCTGCGATGAGTCTCAATTTCAAACACAGCGAGACTGGAGGGAGGAAAGCGAGTGTGTAGGACAAATGGGGAGAGAGAGAGAAGGCAAGTCTGTGATGGAGCGAGAGCTGGAGGTGAGAGGATCTCATTCCCTTATGGTGTCAGCTGTGGCTCAGTGGGTAGCACTCTCTCTTGCCTCTGAGTCCGAAGGTTGTGGGTTCAAGTCCCGCTCCAGAGATTTGAGCACAAAATCCAGTGCAGTACTGAGGGAGCGCCGCACTGTCGGAGGGGCAGTACTGAGGGAGCGCCGCACTGTCGGAGGGGCAGTACTGAGGGAGCACCGCACTGTCGGAGGGGCAGTACTGAGGGAGCGCCGCACTGTCGGAGGGGCAGTACTGAGAGAGCGCCGCACTGTCGGAGGGGCAGTACTGAGGGAGCGCCGCACTGCCGGAGGGGCACTGCTGAGGGAGCGCCGCACTGTCGGAGGGGCAGTACTGAGGGAGCGCCGCACTGTCGGAGGGTCAGTACTGAGGGAGCGCCGCACTGTCGGAGGGGTAGTACTGAGGGAGCGCCGCACTGTCGGAGGGGTAGTACTGAGGGAGCGCTGCACTGTCGGAGGGGCAGCACTGAGGGAGCGCCGCACTGTCGGAGGGGTAGTACTGAGGGAACGCTGCACTGTCGGAGGGGTAGTACTGAGTGAGCACTGCACTGTCGGAGGTGCCATATTTCGGATTGAGACGTTAAACCGAGGCCCCCTCTGCCCTCTCAGGTGGATGTAAAAGATCCTGTGGCCGCTATTTGAAGAAGAGCAGGGGAGTTCTCCCCGGTGTCCTGGGGCCGATATTTATCCCTCAATCAACATCACTGAAACAGATGATCTGGTCATTATCACTTTGCTGTTTGTGGGAGCTTGCTGTGCGCAAATTGGCTGCCGCGTTTCCTACATTACAACAGTGACCGCACTTAAAAAAAAGCCCTTCATTGGCTGTAAAGCGCTTTGAGGTTGTGAAAGGCGCTGTAGAAATGCAATTTCTTTCTTACCTCGGCAGGAGATGTCCAGGATCATGTTGCTGAGGCTCATCTCCGACCTGCTCCGATCGGAAAACAAGGCGTTGCCGAGCTCCGACAAACGGGAGCTGGCTCAGGACGAGATCTTCCGCCGCTGGAGCTCCCCGCGTGACCGGAAAGCCGGCTGCAAAAACTTCTTCTGGAAAACCTTCACATCTTGTTAAGTCGGCAGAGAGAGAGAAAAGAAAGTAATCAAGTGTTCCTTTCTCTCCCCCACCACCGCCCTCCCCAACCATCACAACTTCCTTGCGCCGTCTGAGGGCAAAGATCACCTCTGGCTCGCCCTACAGCTTTACGATTCAATTCCACCTCTCCCCTACATCTCTCCGCAACGAATATGCCATTCATCCTTCCCCCTACCTCCCCCCTCCTGTACAACGAGACTATTACAAGGCAGGACAAACACGAAATGTCTCACAGTGCTGATGGTTTGTGTGTTAACATTATTGTGTTGTAAATGATTGGCTTGTACCCTTCTTTCTCTTTGACATGAAATGGCTCTCGCACAATAAAAAATTGTTTTCAAGCACCCCTAAGCTGATGGTGTGTCATTATATCTGTGTCTGGAATCAACACGTGCTGAACTTCCAGCAGTTAGCTGGTCCAGCTGGGGAATATCTGTCAGACTCAGCGTGAAAGGTTTTTACAGGTCTATTAAGAGAAAGGGAGGGTGGCTAAGAGTAATACGGGATGCTTTCCTTTATTAGCCGAGGCACAGAATATAAGAGCAGGGAGGTTATGCTTGAACTGTATAAAACGCTAGTTAGGCCGCAGCTAGAGTACTGCGTGCAGTTCTGGTCACCACATTACAGGAAGGATGTGATTGCACTAGAGAGGGTACAGAGGAGATTTACGAGGCTGTTGCCTGGGCTGTAGAATTTTAGCTGTGAGGAAAGATTGGATCGGCTGGGGTTGTTTTCTTTGGAACAGAGCAGGCTGAGGGGAGATTTCATCGAGGTGTATAAAATGATGAGGGCCCTCGATAGAGTGGATAGGAAGGACCTATTTCCCTTAGCAGAGAGGTCAATAACCAGGGGGCATAGATTTAAAGTAATTGGTCGGAGATTTAGAAGGGAGTTGAGGAGAACTTTTTTCACCCAGAGGGTGGTGGGGGTCTGGAACTCACTGCCTGAAAGGGTGGTAGAGCAGAAACCCTCATCAGCGTTTAAAAAGTACTTGGATCTGCACTTGAAGTGCCGGAACCTACAGGGCTACGGACCGAGAGCTGGAAAGTGGGATTAGGCTGGATAGCTCCTTTTCGGCAGGCACAGACACGATGGGCCGAATGGCCTCCTTCTGTGCTGTAAATTTCTCTGATTCTAATGTGGGCCCCGAAAGACACGCAAGTGATATTGTAATTGACAATCAGGAAATGGCAGACTTGCATCGTAACACAGGAACAGGAGGAGGCCATTCAGCCCCTCGAGCCTGTTCTGCCATTCAATGAGATCATGGCTGATCTGCGACCTAACTCCATATACCCACCTTTGCCCATATCCCTCAATACCTTCGGTTAACAAAAATCTATCAATCTCCGATTTAAAATTAGCAATTGACCCAGCATCAATTGCTGTTTGTGGAAGAGAGTTCCAAACTTCTACCACCCTTTGTGTGTCGAAGTGTTTCCTAATGTCACTCCTGAAAGGTCTGGCTCTAATTTTTAGACTATGTCCCCTAGTCCTAGACTCCCCAGCTTTTCACCATATTTCTAAATGACTTGGATGAAGGAACAGAGAGCCGAAAATCTAAGTTTGCTCACAACACTAAGTTAGGTGGCACAGTAAGTCATAGAGTCAGAACGGCACAGAAGGAGGCCATTCGGCCCATCGAGTCCATGCCGGCTCTCTGTAGAGCAATCCAGTCAGTCCCATTCCCCCCTCTCTATCCCCGTAGCCCTGCAAGTTTATTTCCCTCAAGTGCCTATCCAGTCTCCCCTTGAAAGCATTGAGTGTCTCCGCTTCCACCACTTCCGTCGGCAGCGAGTTCCAGGTCCTCGCCACTCGCTGCGTAAAAAAGTTTTTTCTCACATCCCCCCTGTATCTCTTGCCCAAAACCTTAAATCTGTGTCCCCTAGTCCTTGTACCATCAACTAGTGGGAACAGCCTTTCCCAGTCTAGCCTATCCAAACCCGTCCTAATCTTGTACACCTCTGTCAAATCACCCCTCAACCTCCTTTGCTCTAATGAAAACAAATCCAGCTTCTCCAACCTGTCCTTGTAGCTAAGATCCCCCATCCCTGGAACCATTCTGGTAAATCTCCTCTGCACCCTCTCAAGGGCCTTCACATCCTTCCTAAAGTGTGGTGACCAGAACTGGATGCAATACTCCAAGTAGTGTAGGTGGGAGCAGAAAGTTGCAAAAGGGACATTGATAGATTGAGTGAGTGGACGAAACTGTGGCCGATGGAGTTCAATGTGAGGAAGTGGGAGCTCATCCACTTTGGACCCAAGAGAGAGTGATCAGATCAGAGTATTTTCTCAATGGAGAGAAGCTGGGAACTGTGGCAGAGCCGAGAGATTCAGGTGTCCACGTACCGAAATCACTAAAATCACTAGCGGACAGGTACAATAAATAATTAAAAAGGCTCATGGAATGTTGGTCTTTAGCTCAAGGGGTCTGGAATACAAAGGGGAGGAAGGGATGCTTCAGTTTATATAAAGCTCCGGTCAGACTCCATCTGGAGTGACTGCGTTCAGTTCTGGGCCCCGCACCTCAGGAAGGATATATTGGCCTTGGAGGGGGAGCAGCGCAGATTCACCAGAATGATACCCGGGGCTAAAAGGGTTAAATTACGAGGACAGGTTGCACAGACTGGGCTTGTATTCCCTCGAGTTTAGAAGATTAAGGGGTGATCTAATCGAGGTGTTTAAGATGATTAAAGGAGTTGATAGGGTGGAGAGAGAGAAACTATTTCCTCTGGTGGGGGGAGTCCAGAACAAGGGGGCAGAACCTTAAAATTAGAGCCAGGCCGTTCAGGGGTGATGTCAGGAAGCACTTCTTCACACAAAGGGCGGTGGAAATCTGGAACTCTCTCCCCCAAAAAGCTGTCGAGGCTGGGGGTCAATTGGAAATTTAAAAACTGAGGTTGATAGATTTTTGTTGGGTAAGAGTATTAAGGGTTATGGAACCAAGGCGGGTAAATGGAGTGAAGATACAGATCAGCCCTGATCTCATTGAATTGCCAACAGGCTCGAGGGGCTGAATGGTCTCCTCATGTTCCGATGTTCCAAGTGCTATTATATCAACAACTGGGAAAAATAACACAGTCCATCATTGGGAACAGAGTTGAGGAAACATCTATGATGAAAACCCATAGAAGTGGCAGTCAACAGGGTTTTGGAAAGACCAGATACCAGTGATCGGTGCTGGGAGATGTACTGAGTGGGGTGTCCCAGAGATCGGTGCTGGGAGATGGACTGAGTGGAGTGTCCCAGGGATCGGTGCTGGGGTGATGTACTGAGTGGGGTGTCCCAGAGATCGGTGCTGGGAGATGGACTGAGTGGGGTGTCCCAGGGATCGGTGCTGGGAGATGTACTGAGTGGAGTGTCCCAGGGATCGGTGCTGGGGTGATGTACTGAGTGGGGTGTCCCAGGGATCGGTGCTGAGGATTGAGTGGAGTGTCCCAGGGATCGGTGCTGGGAGATGTACTGAGTGGAGTGTCCCAGGGATCGGTGCTGGGTGATGTACTGAGTGGGTGTCCCAGGGATCGTGCTGGGTGATGTACTGAGTGGAGTGTCCCAGGGATCGGTGCTGGGTGATGTACTGAGTGGAGTGTCCCAGGGATCGGTGCTGGGTGATGTACTGAGTGGGGTGTCCCAGGGATCGTGCTGGGTGATGTACTGAGTGGAGTGTCCCAGGGATCGATGCTGGGATTGAGTAGAGTGTCCCAGGGATCGGTGCTGGGAGATGTACTGAGTGGAGTGTCCCAGGGATCAGTGCTGGGAGATGTACTGAGTGGAGTGTCCCAGGGATCGGTGCTGGGAGATATACTGAGTGGGGTGTCCCAGGGATCGGTGCTGGTTGATGTACTGAGTGGAGTGTCCCAGGGATCGGTGCTGGGTGATGTACTGAGTGGAGTGTCCCAGGGATCGATGCTGGGTGATGTACTGAGTGGAGTGTCCCAGGGATCGGTGCTGGGTGATGTATTGAGTGGAGTGTCCCAGGGATCAGTGCTGGGGTGAGTTACTGAGTGGAGTGTCCCAGGGATCGGTGCTGGGTGATGTACTGAGTGGAGTGTCCCAGGGATCAGTGCTGGGAGATGTACTGAGTGGAGTGTCCCAGGGATCGATGCTGGGTGATGTACTGAGTGGAGTGTCCCAGGGATCAGTGCTGGGAGATGTACTGAGTGGAGTGTCCCAGGGATCGATGCTGGGTGATGTACTGAGTGGAGTGTCCCAGGGATCGGTGCTGGGTGATGTATTGAGTGGAGTGTCCCAGGGATCAGTGCTGGGGAGAGTTACTGAGTGGAGTGTCCCAGGGATCGGTGCTGGGTGATGTACTGAGTGGAGTGTCCCAGGGATCGATGCTGGGGATTGAGTGGAGTGTCCCAGGGATCGATGCTGGGGATTGAGTGGAGTGTCCCAGGGATCAGTACTGGGGAGATGCACTGAGTGGAGTGTCCCAGGGATCGGTGCTGGGTGATGTACCGAGTGGAGTGTCCCAGGGATCGATGCTGGGGATTGACTGGGTTGTCCCAGGGATTGGTGCTGGGAGATGTACTGAGTGCAGTGTCCCAGTGATCGATGCTGGGGAGATGTAATGAGTGGAGTGTCCCAGGGATCGGTGCTGGGTGATGTACTGAGTGGAGTGTCCCAGGGATCGGTGCTGGGGAGATGTAATGAGTGGAGTGTCCCAGGGATCAGTGCTGGTTGATGTACTGAGTGGAGTGTCCCAGGGATCGGTGCTGGGGATTGAGTGGAGTGTCCCAGGGATCGGTGCTGGGTGATGTACTGAGTGGAGTGTCCCAGTGATCGATGCTGGGTGATGTACTGAGTGGAGTGTCCCAGGGATCGGTGCTGGGTGATGTACTGAGTGGAGTGTCCCAGTGATCGATGCTGGGAGATGTACTGAGTGGAGTGTCCCAGTGATCGATGCTGGGTGATGTACTGAGTGGGGTGTCCCAGGGATCAGTGCTGGGTGATGTACTGAGTGGAGTGTCCCAGGGATCGGTGCTGGGAGATGTAATGAGTGGGGTGTCCCAGGGATCGGTGCTGGGTGATGTACTGAGTGGGGTGTCCCAGGGATCGGTGCTGGGTGATGTACTGAGTGGAGTGTCCCAGGGATCGGTGCTGGGTGATGTACTGAGTGGAGTGTCCCAGGGATCGGTGCTGGGGATTGAGTGGAGTGTCCCAGGGATCGGTGCTGGGTGATGTACTGAGTGGGGTGTCCCAGGGATCGGTGCTGAGGATTGAGTGGAGTGTCCCAGGGATCGGTGCTGGGAGATGTACTGAGTGGAGTGTCCCAGGGATCGGTGCTGGGGATTGAGTGGAGTGTCCCAGGGATCGGTGCTGGGTGATGGACTGAGTGGAGTGTCCCAGGGATCGGTGCTGGGAGATGTACTGAGTGGGGTGTCCCAGGGATCAGTGCTGGGAGATGTACTGAGTGGAGTGTCCCAGGGATCGGTGCTGGGTGATGTACGAAGTGGAGTGTCCCAGGGATCGGTGCTGGGATTGAGTAGAGTGTCCCAGGGATCAGTGCTGGGTGATGTACTGAGTGGAGTGTCCCAGGGATCGGTGCTGGGTGATGTACTGCGTGGAGTGTCCCAGGGATCGGTGCTGGGATTGAGTGGAGTGTCCCAGGGATCGGTGCTGGGTGATGTACTGAGTGGAGTGTCCCAGAGATCAGTGCTGGGTGATGTACTGAGTGGAGTGTCCCAGGGATCGGTGCTGGGTGATGTTCTGAGTGGAGTGTCCCAGGGATCGATGCTGGGTGATGTGCTGAGTGGAGTGTCCCAGGGATCGGTGCTGGGAGATGTACTGAGTGGAGTGTCCCAGGGATCAGTGCTGGGTGATGTACTGAGTGGGGTGTCCCAGGGATCGGTGCTGGGAGATATACTGAGTGGAGTGTCCCAGGGATCAGTGCTGGGTAATGTACTGAGTGGAGTGTCCCAGGGATCGGTGCTGGGAGATGTACTGAGTGGGGTGTCCCAGGGATCAGTGCTGGGGATTGAGTGGAGTGTCCCAGGGATCGGTGCTGGGAGATGTACTGAGTGGAGTGTCCCAGGGATCGGTGCTGGGAGATGTACTGAGTGGAGTGTCCCAGGGATCAGTGCTGGGGATTGAGTGGAGTGTCCCAGGGATCGGTGCTGGGAGATGTACTGAGTGGGGTGTCCCAGGGATCAGTGCTGGGGATTGAGTGGAGTGTCCCAGGGATCGGTGCTGGGAGATGTACTGAGTGGAGTGTCCCAGGGATCGGTGCTGGGAGATGTACTGAGTGGAGTGTCCCAGGGATCAGTGCTGGGGATTGAGTGGAGTGTCCCAGGGATCAGTGCTGGGAGATGTACTGAGTGGGGTGTCCCAGGGATCGGTGCTGGGTGATGTACTGAGTGGAGTGTCCCAGGGATCGGTGCTGGGAGATGTACTGAGTGGGGTGTCCCAGGGATCGGTGCTGGGTGATGTACTGAGTGGAGTGTCCCAGGGATCGGTGCTGGGTGATGTACTGAGTGGAGTGTCCCAGGGTTCGGTGCTGGGTGATGTACTGAGTGGAGTGTCCCAGGGATCGGTGCTGGGAGATGTACTGAGTGGGGTGTCCCAGGGATCGGTGCTGGGAGATGTACTGAGTGGGGTGTCCCAGGGATCGGTGCTGGGAGATGTACTGAGTGGAGTGTCCCAGGGTTCGGTGCTGGGAGATGTACTGAATGGGGTGTCCCAGGGATCGGTGCTGGGAGATGTACTGAGTGGAGTGTCCCAGGGATCAGTGCTGGGGATTGAGTGGAGTGTCCCAGGGATCAGTGCTGGGAGATGTACTGAGTGGGGTGTCCCAGGGATCAGTGCTGGGGAGAGTTACTGAGTGGAGTGTCCCAGGGATCAGTGCTGGGTGATGTATTGAGTGGAGTGTCCCAGGGATCAGTGCTGGGGAGAGTTACTGAGTGGAGTGTCCCAGGGATCGGTGCTGGGTGATGTACTGAGTGGAGTGTCCCAGGGATCGATGCTGGGGATTGAGAGGAGTGTCCCAGGGATCAGTATTGGGGAGATGCACTGAGTGGAGTGTCCCAGGGATCGGTGCTGGGTGATGTACTGAGTGGAGTGTCCCAGGGATCGGTGCTGGGTGATGTACTGAGTGGAGTGTCCCAGGGATCGGTGCTGGGTGATGTACTGAGTGGAGTGTCCCAGGGATCGGTGCTGTGTGATGTACTGAGTGGAGTGTCTCAGGGATCGATGCTGTGTGATGTACTGAGTGGAGTGTCCCAGGGATCGGTGCTGGGTGATGTACTGAGTGCAGTGTCCCAGGGATCGGTGCTGGGAGATGTACTGAGTGGAGTGTCCCAGGGATCGGTGCTGGGGATTGAGTGGAGTGTCCCAGGGATCGGTGCTGGGTGATGTGCTGAGTGGAGTGTCCCAGGGATCGGTGCTGGGTGATGTACTGAGTGGAGTGTCCCAGGGATCGGTGCTGGGGATTGAGTGGAGTGTCCCAGGGATCGGTGCTGGGTGATGTACTGAGTGGGGTGTCCCAGGGATCGGTGCTGGGGATTGAGTGGAGTGTCCCAGGGATCGGTGCTGGGGTGATGTACTGAGTGGAGTGTCCCAGTGATCGATGCTGGGTGATGTACTGAGTGGAGTGTCCCAGGGATCGATGCTGGGTGATGTACTGAGTGGAGTGTCCCAGGGATCGGTGCTGGGTGATGTACTGAGTGGAGTGTCCCAGGGATCGGTGCTGGGAGATGTACTGAATGGAGTGTCCCAGGGATCGGTGCTGGGAGATGTACTGAGTGGAGTGTCCCAGGGATCGGTGCTGGGTGATGTGCTGAGTAGAGTGTCCCAGGGATCGGTGTTCGGAGATGTACTGAGTGGAGTGTCCCAGGGATCGGTGCTGGGAGATGTACTGAGTGGAGTGTCCCAGGTATCAGTGCTGGGGATTGAGTGGAGTGTCCCAGGGATCGGTGCTGGGTGATGTACTGAGTGGAGTGTCCCAGGGATCGGTGCTGGGAGATGTACTGAGTGGAGTGTCCCAGGGATCGGTGTTCGGAGATGTACTGAGTGGAGTGTCCCAGGGATCGGTGCTGGGAGATGTACTGAGTGGAGTGTCCCAGGTATCAGTGCTGGGGATTGAGTGGAGTGTCCCAGGGATCGGTGCTGGGTGATGTACTGAGTGGAGTGTCCCAGGGATCGGTGCTGGGTGATGTACTGAGTGGAGTGTCCCAGGGATCGGTGCTGGGTGATGTACTGAGTGGAGTGTCCCAGGGATCGGTGCTAGGAGATGTTCTGAGTGGAGTGTCCCAGGGATCGGTGCTGGGTGATGTACTGAGTGGAGTGTCCCAGGGATCGGTGCTGGGTGATGTACTGAGTGGAGTGTCCCAGGGATCGGTGCTGGGTGATGTACTGAGTGGAGTGTCCCAGGGATCGGTGCTGGGTGTTGTAATGAGTGGAGTGTCCCAGGGATCGGTGCTGGGTGTTGTAATGAGTGGAGTGTCCCAGGGATCAGTGCTGGGAGATGTACTGAGTGGGGTGTCCCAGGGATCGGTGCTGGGGATTGAGTGGAGTGTCCCAGGCATCGGTGCTGGGTGATGTACTGAGTGGAGTGTCCCAGGGATCATTGCTGAGTGATGTACTGAGTGGAGTGTCCCAGGGATCGGTGCTGGGAGATGTACTGAGTGGAGTGTCCCAGGGATTGGTGCTGGGAGATGTACTGAGTGGAGTGTCCCAGGGATCGGTGCTGGGAGATGTACTGAGTGGAGTGTCCCAGGGATCGGTGCTGGGAGATGTACTGAGTAGAGTGTCCCAGGGATCGATGCTGGGGATTGAGTGGAGTGTTCCAGAGATCAGTGCTGGGTAATGTACTGAGTGGTGTGTCCCAGGGATCGATGCTGGGAGATGCACTAGGTGGAGTGTCCCAGCGATCAATGCTGCGGATTGAGTGGAGTGTCCCAGGGATCGGTGCTGGGTGATGTACTGAGTGGGTGTCCCAGGGATCAGTGCTGGGAGATGTACTGAGTGGAGTGTCCCAGGGATCGGTGCTGGGAGATGTACTGAGTGGAGTGTCCCAGGGATCGGTGCTGGGTGACGTACTGAGTGGGTGTCCCAGGGATCGGTGCTGGGTGATGTACTGAGTGGAGTGTCCCAGGGATCGGTGCTGGGTGATGTACTGAGTGGGTGTCCCAGGGATCAGTGCTGGGAGATGTACTGAGTGGAGTGTCCCAGGGATCGGTGCTGGGAGATGTACTGAGTGGAGTGTCCCAGGGATCGGTGCTGGGTGATGTACTGAGTGGAGTGTCCCAGGGATCGGTGCTGGGTGATGTACTGAGTGGGTGTCCCAGGGATCAGTGCTGGGAGATGTACTGAGTGGAGTGTCCCAGGGATCGGTGCTGGGTGATGTACTGAGTGGAGTGTCCCAGGGATCAGTGCTGGGAGATGTACTGAGTGGAGTGTCCCAGGGATCAGTGCTGGGGATTGAGTGGAGTGTCCCAGGGATCGATGCTGGGGATTGAGTGGAGTGTCCCAGGGATCGGTGCTGTGTGATGTACTGAGTGGAGTGTCCCAGGGATCAGTGCTGGGAGATGTACTGAGTGGAGTGTCCCAGGGATCGGTGCTGGGTGATGTACTGAGTGGAGTGTCCCAGGGATCGGTGCTGGCGATTGAGTGGAGTGTCCCAGGGATCGGTGCTGTGTGATGTACTGAGTGGAGTGTCCCAGGGATCGGTGCTGGGTGATGTACTGAGTGGAGTGTCCCAGTGATCGATGCTGGGTGATGTACTGAGTGGGTTGTCCCAGGGATCGGTGCTGGGTGATGTACTGAGTGGGGTGTCCCAGGGATCGGTGCTGTGTGATGTACTGAGTGGGGTGTCCCAGGGTCCGGTGCTGGGAGATGTACTGAATGGGGTGTCCCAGGGAGCAGTGCTGGGTGATGTACTGAGTGGGGTGTCCCAGGGATCGGTGCTGGGAGATGTACTGAGTGGAGTGTCCCAGGGATCGGTGCTGGGAGATGTACTGAGTGGAGTGTCCCAGGGATCGGTGCTGGGGAGATGTACTGAATGGGGTGTCCCAGGGATCAGTGCTGGGGATTGAGTGGAGTGTCCCAGGCATCGGTGCTGGGTGATGTACTGAGTGGAGTGTCCCAGTGATCGATGCTGGGGAGATGCACTAGGTGGAGTGTCCCAGGGATCAGTGCTGGGGATTGGGTGGAGTGTCCCAGGGATCGGTGCTGGGTGACGTACTGAGTGTAGTGTCCCAGTGATCGATGCTGGGGAGATGCACTAGGTGGAGTGTCCCAGGGATCGGTGCTGGGGATTGAGTGGAGTGTCCCAGGGATCGGTGCTGGGGATTGAGTGGAGTGTCCCAGGGATCGGTGCTGGGAGATGTGCTGAGTGGGGTGTCCCAGGGATCGGTGCTGGGGATTGAATGGAGTGTCCCAGGGATCGGTGCTGGGAGATGTGCTGAGTGGGGTGTCCCAGGGATCGGTGCTGGGAGATGTACTGAGTAGAGTGTCCCAGGGATCGGTGCTGAGGATTGAGTGGGTTGTCCCAGGGATCGGTGCTGGGTGATGTACTGAGTGCAGTGTCCCAGTGATCGATGCTGGGAGATGTACTGAGTGGAGTGTCCCAAGGATCGGTGCTGGGAGATGTACTGAGTGGAGTGACCCAGGGATCGGTGCTGGGAGATGTACTGAGTGGAGTGTCCCAGGGATCGGTGCTGGGAGATGTACTGAGTGGAGTGTCCCAGGGATCGGTGCTGGGAGATGTACTGAGTGTGGTGTCCCAGGGATCGGTGCTGGGTGATGTACTGAGTGGAGTGTCCCAGGGATCAGAGCTGGGGAGATGTACTGAGTGGGGTGTCCCAGGGATCGGTGCTGGGGAGCTTTACTGAGTGGAGTGTCCCAGGGATCGGTGCTGGGTGATGTACTGAGTGGGGTGTCCCAGGGATCGGTGCTGGGTGATGTACTGAGTGGAGTGTCCCAGGGATTGATCGGTGCTGGGTGATGTACTGAGTGGAGTGTCCCAGGGATCAGTGCTGGGAGATGTACTGAGTGGAGTGTCGCAGGGATCGGTGCTGGGAGATGTACTGAGTGGAGTGTCCCAGGGATCAGTGCTGGGTGATGTACTGAGTGGAGTGTCCCAGGGATCAGTGCTGGGTGATGTATTGAGTGGAGTGTCGCAGGGATCGGTGCTGGGAGATGTACTGAGTGGAGTGTCCCAGGGATCGGTGCTGGGAGATGTACTGAGTGGAGTGTCCCAGGGATAGGTGCTGGGGGAGATATACTGAGTGGAGTGTCCCAGGGATCGGTGCTGGGTGATGTCCTGAGTGGAGTGTCCCAGGGATCGATGCTGGGGATTGAGTAGGGTGTCCCAGGGATCAGTGCTGGGGATTGAGTAGTGTGTCCCAGGGATCGGTGCTGGGGATTGAGTGGAGTGTCCCAGGGATCGGTGCTGGGGATGGAGTGTAGTGTCCCAGGGATCAGTGCTGGGTATTGAGTGGAGTGTCCCAGGGATCGGTGCTGGTGGAGACCGATCCAAGATAATGGGCACAGGCCTGGATGGTGCGCTGCCTGTGTTTGCAAACCAGCTGTACGTTGATGGAGTGTAATGCCTTTCGATTGAGAAAGGTGCCAGGCCGGTGATGGAGGGCCTGTAAGGCAATGTAGGAGCAGTCGGTGGCACCTTGGTCACTGGGGAAAGTTGCCATGTGGGCCAAACCTCTCTCCTGACTTGAGCTGTCCCTGGGGATGTAGAGAACTTCCGTGACTTACAACAACAACAACCTGCATTTATATAGCGCCTTTAACGTAGTAAAACATCCCAAGGCGCGTCACAGGAGCGATTATCGAACAAAATTTGACACCGAGCCCAATAAGGAGATATTAGGGCAGGTGACCAAAAGCCTGGTCATCGAGGTTGGTTTTAAGGAGCGTTTTAAAGGAGTTGAGAGAGGCGGAGAGGTTTATGGAGGGAATTCCAGAGCTTAGGGCCTCGGCAGCTGAAGGCACGGCCGCCAATGGTGAAGCGATTATAATCCAGGATGCTCAAGAGGCCAGAATTAGAGGAGCGCAGAGATCTCGGGGGGTTGTGGGGCTGAAGGAGATTACAGAGATAGGGAGGGGCGAGGGCTATGGAGGGATTTGAAAACGAGGATGAGAATTTTGAAATCGAGGCGTTGCTTAACCGGGAGCCAATGTCGGTCAGTGAGCACAGGGGGTGATGGGCGAACGGGACTCGGTGCGAGTTAGGACACGGTCAGCCGAGTTTTGGATGACCTCGAGTTTACGTAGGGTGGAATGTGGGAGGCCAGCCAGGAGTGGGTTGGATTAGTCAAGTCTAGAGGTAACAAAGGCATGGATGAGGGTTTCAGCAGCGGATGAGCTGAGGCTAAGGCGGAGACGGGCGATGATACGGAGGTGCAAGTAGACGGTCTTGGTGATGGAGCGGATACGAGGTCGGAAGCTCATTTCAGGGTCAAATGGGACACCAAGGTTGCGAACGGACTGGTTCAGCCTCAGACAGTTGCCAGGGAGAGGGATGGAGTCAGTGGCCAGGGAATGGAGTTTGTGGCAGGGTCCGAAGACAATGGCTTCAGTCTTCCCAATATTTAGTTGGAGGAAACATCTGCTCATCCAGGACTGGTTGTCGGACAAGCAGCGTGACATATCACAGACAGTGGAGGGGCCGAGAGAGGCGGTGGTGAGGTTGAGCTGGGTGTCGTCAGCGTCCATATGGAAACTGACGCTGTGTTTTCGGATGATGTCGCCAAGGGGCAGCAGGTTGATGAGAGATAGGAGGGGGCCAAGGACAGACCCTTGATACACCGGAGGACAGCAAACTGTGAGATGTTGTGGTTGTCAGGCTGAAAGGAGCCTGTGGCTCTTCCTCTCCCTCTCGCCCTCCGGCCCCAAAGGGCAGCCTTACCCAACCACCCTTGCTGCCTGCTTGCACTGGTAGCCGCCTCGGGCACTGGAGCAGCCCGCAATCGCAAAAAGGGGGTCCTCCATCGAGCGTGGGACCCTCACTCACCTATTATAATTAGCGTTCGGAATAATTCGGGGCAGATTCTACTTCTGAGGAGGCTGATCCAATATGGCGGCGGGCGGGGGGCAGACTGAACGTGAGCACGACGCCCGTCACATAGGATTACACAGGATATATGGCACAGAAACAGGCCATTCGGCCCAACCAGTCCATGCCGGCGTTTATGCTCCACTCGAGCCTCCTCCCGTCTTTCCTCATCTAAATCTATCAGCATAACCCTCTATTCCCTTCTCCCTCACATGCTTGTCTAGCCTCCCCTTAAATGCATCTATACTATTCGCTTCAACCACTCCCTGTGGTAGCGAGTTCCACAATCTCACCACTCTTTGGGTAAAGAAGTTTCTTCTGAATTCCCTATTGGATTTCTTGGTGACTATCTTATATTGATAGCCTCTAGTTATGCTCTTCCCCACAAGTGGAAACATTCTCTCTGTATCCACTCTATCAAAACCTTTCAGAATTTTAAAGACCTCTATTAGGTCACCCCTCAGCCTTCTTTTTTCAAGAGAAAAGAGACCCAGCCTGTTCATCCTTTCCTGATATGTATACCCTCGCATTTCTGGTATCATCCTTGTAAATCTTCTCTGCACCCTCTCCAGTGCCTCTATATCCTTTTTATAATATGGCGACCAGAACTGTACGCAGTACTCCAAGTGTGGTCCAACCAAGGTTCGATACAGGTTTAGCATAACTTCCCTACTTTTCAATTCTATCCCTCTAGAAATAAACCCTAGTGCTTGGATTGCTTTTTTTATGGCCTTGCTAACCTGTGTCGCAACTTTTAGTGATTTGTGTATTTGTACTCCGAGATCCCTTTGTTCCTCTACCCCACCTAGACTCGCACCCTCCAAGTGATAAGTGACCTCCCTGCTCTTCCTACCAAAATGTAATACCTCACATTTATCTGTGTTGAACTTCATTTGCCAATTACATGCCCATTCTGCAATTTTATTAATGTCCTCCTGTAACTTGTTGCAGTCCTCCTCAGTATTGACTTCCCCCCCCCAATTTGGTGTCATCCGCAAATTTAGAAATTGTGTTTTTGATTCCAAAGTCTAAATTGTTAATGTAAATTGTGAACAACAGTGGCCCCAGCACTGATCCTTGTGGAACACCACTACCCACGTTCTGCCACTGTGAATAGCTACCCTTTACCCCTACTCTCTGCTTTCTGTGTTGAAGCCAGCTAGCTAACCATTCTGCTACTTGTCCCCTGACTCCGCATTCTCTGACCTTGTTCATCAGTCTATTATGGGGTATCTTATCGAAGGCCTTTTGAAAATCTAGATAAATTACATCTACTACATTACCCTTGTCTACTCTCTCCGTTAGCTCTTCAAAAAATTCAATGAGGTTGGCCAAGCAAGACTTTCCCGTTTGAAATCCATGCTGACTATTCATTATTGTATTTTTGGTTTCTAGATGTTCCTCTATTTTCTCCTTGAATAGGGATTCACATTGGACCCTGGGGCGCCCATTTCACGCCCGTCACTTTTCTCGGCTTCGGACACGAGTAAAGCAGCCCGCTACCCTGCCCCACAGCGGGGAGAGCGGTCAGTCAAAGACCGCCACACGTTCTGCCCAGTCCGCCAAGGGGTTAAAACAAGCTTCCGGGATCGCGCTGTGTGTTTTTTGTGTGCGTGTGTGTGTCACATTTAAATAGCCGACCGTTTATTAAAAGTCCCTAGCAACGCGTGCGTCATTTAACCAGAGATTAGGCAGCTGGGCTCTTCCTGCGTGTAGTTTGTGGGTAATTGTGGAGCGTAGCTGAGAGGCCAGCGCTCCTCTCCCGCGCCGCGATTCTGTTGGGACAATGCTGCTTGATTGAGGTCAGACTGCGGGAACATCATCCGTCCTTCTGAATCAAGACTCGTCTTTCAGTTACTCCCTTTTAGTTCTGCCGCCTGCAAGAAGGGCTGGTGTTCAGCTCCGTAATAACTTGCTTTTCTTTTTCTTTTTCTTTCCGCTGCGAGTTAACTCTTTCAGTGACATTTTGAGTCCTCTTTCCCTTGAAGGCGCTGACTCGCCCCCGCCCCCCCGCTCAACAACCTATCCCCGCCCGGTGCACACCTCTCCTGGGGCTGCCCTGAAACAAGTGTCCGCTATTCAGTTAGTGAGTTTAGACCGGGTATTCGACTGTGGAAGCATCACCACCCAGTCTAATTCTGTCCCCGCCGCTCGCAGACTTTCCATTGGTGATCAGGAGGGGACGACCCTCTCTAATTTCCTTTCCCCCCTCCCCTCCCCTCCCCTCCCCTCCCTAATCCAGGGGCGCTGACGGGGAGCGCTAGCCCCCTGCAACCCCACCCCACCCCCTACCAACAGATCAGCTAACTCAACGCAGGCTGCACATCAATCCTGGGATCTTCCTGATCCCATGGCACAGGGCGAAATCAATGATCAGAGCCAGACCAGCATGCGGTGGTGCCAGTCAGAGGGATGGGGTCGCCCAGGAGCTGCGGAGCTCCCCCTGCTTGCCCATATCGCGGGCTGTGAGTGAGGATGTGGACAATTACTACAATGCTAACACCCATCCATCTCCCCAGAGAGAGAGAGAGAGACGGGAGGACCAGGCCTCACAAGGACGGGCGGAGCACATTGCCTACCTCTTGTGAAGGACTCTCCCTCTCAGATATTCAGGGTGAAGACTTTGGTCAGGTGCTGTGAATAGGGTGGCGGGGGAAGGATTCAGGACACCCAGGGTCTTCGGGTTGCCATGGTAACACCAGTTATTCTATGACATAAAACATCCCAGGAAAATATGGGTGTGTCTGTGGGTTACAAGTGTGTGTTGTCTGTGTCTCGTCATTTTCTCCGTCTAGTCTTCTCTCTCTGTTTCTGTTTCTCTTTCTCTGTCTCTATTTCCACGTGCTTTTTTCTCCGTCTCTCAGTGACTTTCTTGCTCTCACTGTCAGTCTGTCCCCCTCACTCAATCTGACCTCTCCCTTTCAAACACCATCATTCTCTGTCCCGTCTCTCCATCTTTATCATTCTGCCTTTCTGTCCAGCTGTACATCTTTCTCTCTCTCTGTCTCTCTGTTTTTATTATTCTCTCTTTCTCTCCTTCACTGGCTCTTTTTCTGCTCTCTCCTGTGAGAGTCAGTGTCTGTGGAACCCATACCACAGTGAGAGTCAGTGTCTGTGGAACTGTACCACAGTGAGAGTCAGTGTCTGTGGAACTGAACCCCAGTGAGAGTCAGTGTCTGTGGAACTGAACGTCAGTGAGAGTCAGTGTCTGTGGAACTGTACCCCTGTGAGAGTCAGTGTCTGTGGAATTGTATCCCAGTGAGAGTCAGTGTCTGTGGAACTGAACCCCAGTCAGAGTCCTTGTCTGTGGAACTGTACCCCAGTGAGAGTCAGTGTCTGTGGAACTGTACCCCAGTCAGAGTCAGTGTCTGTGGAACTGTACCCCAGTGAGAGTCAGTGTGTGTGGAACTGTACCCCAGTGAGAGTCAGTGTCTGTGTAACTGCACCACAGTGAGAGTCAGTGTCTGTGGAACTGTACCCCAGTGAGAGTCAGTGTCTGTGGAACTATACCCCAGTCAGAGTCAGTGTCGTTGGAACTGTACCCCAGTGAAAGTCAGTGTCTGTGGAACTGTACACCAGTGAGAGTCAGTGTCTGTGGAATTGTACCCCAGTGAGAGTCAGTGTCTGTGGAACTGTACCCCAGTGAGAGTCAGTGTCTGTGGAACTGTACCCCAGTGAGAGTCAGTGTCTGTGGAACTGTACCCCAGTGAGAGTCAGTGTCTGTGGAACTGTACCCCAGTGAGAGTCAGTGTCTGTGGAACTGTACCCCAGTGAGAGTCAGTGTCTGTGAAACTGTACCCCAGTGAGAGTCAGTGTCTGTGGAACTGCACCCCGGTGAGAGTCAGTGTCTGTGGAACTGTACCCCAGTGGAAGTCAGTGTCTGTGGAACTGTACCCCAGTGAGAGTCAGTGTCCGTGGAACTGTACCCCAGTGAGAGTCAGTGTCTGTGGAACTGTACCCCAGTGAGAGTCAGTGTCTGTGGAACAGTACCCCAGTGAGAGTCAGTGTCTGTGGAACTGTACCTCAGTGAGAGTCAGTGTCTGTGGAACTGTACCCCAGTGAGAGAAAGTGTGTGTGCAACTGTACCCCAGTGAGAGTCAGTGTCTGTGGAACTGTACCCCAGTGAGAGTCAGTGTCTGTGGAACTGTACGCCAGTGAGAGTCAGTGTCGGTGGAACTGTATCCCAGTGAGAGTCAGTGTCTGTGGAACTGCACCCCAGTGAGAGTCAGTGTCTGTGGAACTGTACACCAGTGAGAGTCAGTGTCTGTAGAACTGTACCACAGTCAGAGTCAGTGTCTGTGGAACTGTACCCCAGTGAGAGTCAGTGTCTGTGGAACTGTACCCCAGTGAGAGTCATGTCTGTGCAACTGTACCCCAGTGAGAGTCAGTGAGTGTGTAACTGTACCCCAGTGAGAGTCAGTGTCTGTGGAACTGTACCCCAGTGAGAGTGAGTGTCTGTGGAACTGTACCCCAGTCAGAGTCAGTGTCGTTGGAACTGTACCCCAGTGAGAGTCAGTGTCTGTGGAACTGTACCCCAGTGAGAGTCAGTGTGTGTGGAACTGTACCCCAGTGAGAGTCAGTGTCTGTGGAACTGCACCCCAGATAGAGTCAGTGTCTGTGGAACTGTACCCCAGTGAGAGTCATGTCTGTGCAACTGTACCCCAGTGAGAGTCAGTGTCTGTGGAACTGTGCCCCAGTGAGAGTCAGTGTCTGTGGAACTGTACCCCAGTGAGAGTCAGTGTCTGAGGAACTGTACCCCAGTGAGAGTCAGTGTCTTTGGAACTGTACCTCAGTGAGAGTCAGTGACTGTGCAACTGTACCCCAGTGAGATTCAGTGTCGTTGGAACTGTACCCCAGTGAGAGTCAGTGTCTGTGGAACTGTACCCCAGTGTGAGTTAGTGTCTGTGGAACTGTACCCCAGTGAGAGTCAGTGTCTGTGGAACTGTATCCCAGTGAGAGTCAGTGTCTGTGGAACTGTACCCAAGTGAGAGTCAGTGTCTGTGGAACTGTACCCCAGTGAGAGTCAGTGTCTGTGGAACTGTACCCCAGTGAGAGTCAGTGTCTGTGGAACTGCACCCCAGTGAGAGTCAGTGTCTGTGGAACTGTACCCCAGTGAGAGTCAGTGTCTGTGGAACTGTACCCCAGTGAGAGTCAGTGTCTGTGGAACTGTACCTCAGTGAGAGTCAGTGTCTGTGGAACTGTACCCCAGTGAGAGAAAGTGTGTGTGCAACTGTACCCCAGTGAGAGTCAGTGTCTGTGGAACTGTACCCCAGTGAGAGTCAGTGTCTGTGGAACTGTACGCCAGTGAGAGTCAGTGTCGGTGGAACTGTATCCCAGTGAGAGTCAGTGTCTGTGGAACTGCACCCCAGTGAGAGTCAGTGTCTGTGGAACTGTACCCCTGTGAGAGTCAGTGTCTGTGGAACTCTTCCCCAGTGCGAGTCAGTGACTGTGCAACTTTACCCCAGTGAGAGTCAGTGTGTGTGGAACTGTACCCCAGTGCGAGTCAGTGACTGTGCAACTTTACTCCAGTGAGATTCAGTGTCGTTGGAACTGTACCCCAGTGAGAGTCAGTGTCTGTGGAACTGTACCCCAGTGTGAGTTAGTGTCTGTGGAACTGTACCCCAGTGAGAGTCAGTGTCTGTGGAACTGTATCCCAGTTACAGTCAGTGTCTGTGGAACTGTACCCCAGTGAGAGTCAGTGTCTGTGGAACTGTACGCCAGTGAGAGTCAGTGTCGGTGGAACTGTATCCCAGTGAGAGTCGGTGTCTGTGGAACTGCACCCCAGTGACAGTCAGTGTCTGTGGAACTGTACCCCAGTGAGAGTCAGTGTCTGTGGAACTGTACCCCAGTGAGAGTCCGTGTCTGTGGAACTGTATCCCAGTGACAGTCAGTGTCTGTGGAACTGTACCCCAGTGAGAGTCAGTGTCTGTGGAACTGTACGCCAGTGAGAGTCAGTGTCGGTGGAACTGTATCCCAGTGAGAGTCAGTGTCTGTGGAACTGCACCCCAGTGAGAGTCAGTGTCTGTGGAACTGTACCCCAGTGAGAGTCAGTGTCTGTGGAACTGTACCCCAGTGAGAGTCAGTGTCTGTGGAACTGTACCCCAGTGAGAGTCAGTGTCTGTGGAACTGCACCCCAGTGACAGTCAGTGTCTGTGGAACTGCACCCCAGTGAGAGTCAGTGTCTGTGGAACTGTACCCCAGTGAGAGTCCGAGTCTGTGGAACTGTATCCCAGTGACAGTCAGTGTCTGTGGAACTGTACCCCAGTGCGAGTCCGTGTCTGTGGAACTGTACGCCAGTGAGAGTCAGTGTCGGTGGAACTGTATCCCAGTGAGGGTCAGTGTCTGTGGAACTGCACCCCAGTGAGAGTCAGTGTCTGTGGAACTGTACACCAGTGAGAGTCAGTGTCTGTGGAACTGTACCCCAGTCAGAGTCAGTGTCTGTGGAACTGTACTCCAGTGAGAGTCAGTGTCTGTGGAACTGCACCCCAGTGAGATTCAGTGTCGTTGGAACTGTACCCCAGTGAGAGTCAGTGTCTGTGGAACTGTACCCCAGTGAGAGTCAGTGTCTGTGGAACTGTATCCCAGTGACAGTCAGTGTCTGTGGAACTGTATCCCAGTGACAGTCAGTGTCTGTGGAACTGCACCCCAGTGAGAGTCAGTGTGTGTGGAACTGTACCCCAGTGAGAGTCAGTGTCTGTGGAACTGTACCCCAGTGAGAGTCAGTGTCTGTGGAACTGTACCCCAGTGAGAGTCAGTGTCTGTGGAACTGTACCCCAGTGAGAGTCAGTGTCTGTGGAACTGTACCCCAGTGAGAGTCAGTGTCTGTGGAACTGCACCCCAGTGACAGTCAGTGTCTGTGGAACTGTACCCCAGTGAGAGTCCGTGTCTGTGGAACTGTATCCCAGTGACAGTCAGTGTCTGTGGAACTGTACCCCAGTGAGAGTCCGTGTCTGTGGAACTGTATCCCAGTGACAGTCAGTGTCTGTGGAACTGTACCCCAGTGAGAGTCAGTGTCTGTGGAACTGTACGCCAGTGAGAGTCAGTGTCTGTAGAACTGTACCCCAGTGAGAGTCAGTGTCTGTGGAACTGTACCCCAGTGAGAGTCAGTGTCTGTGGTACTGTACCCCAGTGAGAGTCAGTGTCTGTGGAACTGTACCCCAGTGAGAGTCAATTTCTGTGGAACTGTACCCCAGTGAGAGTCAGTGTGTGTGGAACTGTACCCCAGTGAGAGTCAGTGTCTGTGGAACTGCACCCCAGTGAGAGTCAGTGTCTGTGGAACTGTACCCCAGTGAGAGTCATGTCTGTGCAACTGTACCCCAGTGAGAGTCAGTGTCTGTGGAACTGTGCCCCAGTGAGAGTCAGTGTATGTGGAACTGTACCCCAGTGAGAGTCAGTGTCTGTGGAACTGTACCCCAGTGAGAGTCAGTGTCTGTGGTATTGTACACCAGTGAGAGTCAGTGTCTGTGGAACTGTACCCCAGTGAGAGTCAGTGACTGCGGAACTGTACCCCAGTGAGAGTCAGTGACTGTGGAACTGCACCCCAGTGAGAGTCAGTGCTTGTGGAACTGTACCCCAGTGAGAGTCAGTGTCTGTGGAACTGTACCCCAGTGAGAGTCAGTGTCTGTGGAACAGTACCCCAGTGAGAGTCAGTGACTGCGGAACTGTACCCCAGAAAGAGTCAGTGACTGTGGAACAGTACCCCAGTGAGAGTCAGTGTCTGTTGAACTGTAACCCAGTGAGAGACAGTGTCAGTGGAACTGTACCCCAGTGAGAGTCAGTGTCTGTGGAACTGCACCCCAGTGAGAGTCACTGTCTGATGAACTGCACCCCAGTGAGAGTCAGTGTCTGTGGAACTGTACCCCAGTGAGAGTCAGTGACTGTGCAAATGTACCCCAGTGAGAGTCAGTGTCTGTGGAACTGTACCCCAGTGAGAGTCAGTGTCTGTGGAACTGTACCCCAGTCAGAGTCTTTGTCGTTGGAAGTGTACCCCAGTGAGAGTCAGTGTCTGTGGAACTGTACCCCAGTGTGAGTCAGTGTCTTTGGAACTGTACCCCAGTGAGAGTCAGTGTCTGTGGAACTGTATCCCAGTGAGAGTCAGTGTCTGTGGAACTGAACCCCAGTCAGAGTCAGTGTCTGTGGAACTGTACCCCAGTGAGAGTCAGTGTCTGTGGAACTGTACCCCAGTCAGAGTCAGTGTCTGTGCAACTGTACCCCAGTGAGAGTCAGTGTCTGTGGAACTGTACCCCTTTGAGAGTCAGTGTCTGTGGAACTCTACCTCAGTGCGAGTCAGTGACTGTGCAACTTTACCCCAGTGAGAGTCAGTGTGTGTGGAACTGTACCCCAGTGCGAGTCAGTGACTGTGCAACTTTACTCCAGTGAGATTCAGTGTCGTTGGAACTGTACCCCAGTGAGAGTCAGTGTCTGTGGAACTGTACCCCAGTGAGAGTCAGTGTCTGTGGAACTGTACCCCAGTGAGAGTCAGTGTCTGTGGAACTGTACCCAGTGAGAGTCAGTGTCTGTGGAACTGTACCCCAGTGAGAGTCAGTGTCTGTGGAACTGTACCCCAGTGAGAGTCAGTGTCTGTGGAACTGTACCCCAGTGAGAGTCAGTGTCTGTGGAACTGTACCCCAGTGAGAGTCAGTGTCTGTGGAACTGTACCCAGTGAGAGTCAGTGTCTGTGGAACTGTATCCCAGTGAGAGTCAGTGTCTGTGGAACTGCACCCCAGTGAGAGTCAGTGTCTGTGGAACTGTACTCCAGTGAGAGTCAGTGTCTGTGGAACTGTACCCCAGTGAGAGTCAGTGTCTGTGGAACTGTACCCCAGTGAGAGTCAGTGTCTGTGGAACTGTACCCCAGTGAGAGTCAGTGTCTGTGGAACTGTACCCCAGTGACAGTCAGTGTCTGTGGAACTGTATCCCAGTGACAGTCAGTGTCTGTGGAACTGCACCCCAGTGAGAGTCAGTGTGTGTGGAACTGTACCCCAGTGAGAGTCAGTGTCTGTGGAACTGTACCCCAGTGAGAGTCAGTGTCTGTGGAACTGTACCCCAGTGAGAGTCAGTGTCTGTGGAACTGTACCCCAGTGAGAGTCAGTGTCTGTGGAACTGTACCCCAGTGAGAGTCAGTGTCTGTGGAACTGCACCCCAGTGACAGTCAGTGTCTGTGGAACTGTACCCCAGTGAGAGTCCGTGTCTGTGGAACTGTATCCCAGTGACAGTCAGTGTCTGTGGAACTGTACCCCAGTGAGAGTCCGTGTCTGTGGAACTGTATCCCAGTGACAGTCAGTGTCTGTGGAACTGTACCCCAGTGAGAGTCAGTGTCTGTGGAACTGTACGCCAGTGAGAGTCAGTGTCTGTGGAACTGTACCCCAGTGAGAGTCAGTGTCTGTGGAACTGTACCCCAGTGAGAGTCAGTGTCTGTGGTACTGTACCCCAGTGAGAGTCAGTGTCTGTGGAACTGTACCCCAGTGAGAGTCAATTTCTGTGGAACTGTACCCCAGTGAGAGTCAGTGTGTGTGGAACTGTACCCCAGTGAGAGTCAGTGTCTGTGGAACTGCACCCCAGTGAGAGTCAGTGTCTGTGGAACTGTACCCCAGTGAGAGTCATGTCTGTGCAACTGTACCCCAGTGAGAGTCAGTGTCTGTGGAACTGCACCCCAGTGAGAGTCAGTGCTTGTGGAACTGTACCCCAGTGAGAGTCAGTGTCTGTGGAACTGTACCCCAGTGAGAGTCAGTGTCTGTGGAACAGTACCCCAGTGAGAGTCAGTGACTGCGGAACTGTACCCCAGAAAGAGTCAGTGACTGTGGAACAGTACCCCAGTGAGAGTCAGTGTCTGTTGAACTGTAACCCAGTGAGAGACAGTGTCAGTGGAACTGTACCCCAGTGAGAGTCAGTGTCTGTGGAACTGCACCCCAGTGAGAGTCACTGTCTGTGAACTGCACCCCAGTGAGAGTCAGTGTCTGTGGAACTGTACCCCAGTGAGAGTCAGTGTCTGTGAAATGTACCCCAGTGAGAGTCAGTGTCTGTGGAACTGTACCCCAGTGAGAGTCAGTGTCTGTGGAACTGTACCCCAGTGAGAGTCAGTGTCTGTGGAACTGTACCCCAGTGAGAGTCAGTGTCTGTGGAACTGTACCCCAGTGAGAGTCATTGTCTGTGGAACTGTACCCCAGTGAGAGTCAGTGTCTGTGGAACTGTACCCCAGTGTGAGTCAGTGTCTGTGGAACTGTACCCCAGTGAGAGTCAGTGTCTGTGGAACTGTATCCCAGTGAGAGTCAGTGTCTGTGGAACTGTACCCCAGTGAGAGTCAGTGTCTGTGGAACTGTACCCCAGTGAGAGTCAGTGTCTGTGGAACTGTACCCCAGTGAGAGTCAGTGTCTGTAGAACTGTACCCCAGTGAGAGTCAGTGTCTGTGGAACTGTACCCCTTTGAGAGTCAGTGTCTGTGGAACTCTACCCCAGTGCGAGTCAGTGACTGTGCAACTTTACCCCAGTGAGAGTCAGTGTGTGTGGAACTGTACCCCAGTGCGAGTCAGTGACTGTGCAACTTTACTCCAGTGAGATTCAGTGTCGTTGGAACTGTACCCCAGTGAGAGTCAGTGTCTGTGGAACTGTACCCCAGTGTGAGTCAGTGTCTGTGGAACTGTACCCCAGTGAGAGTCAGTGTCTGTGGAACGGTATCCCAGTGAGAGTCAGTGTCTGTGGAACTGCACCACATTGAGAGTCAGTGTCTGTGGAACTGTACCCCAGTGAGAGTCAGTGTCTGTGGAACTATACCCCAGTCAGAGTCAGTGTCGTTGGAACTGTACCCCAGTGAGAGTCAGTGTCTGTGGAAATGTACACCAATGAGAGTCAGTGTCTGTGGAACTGTACCCCAGTGAGAGTCAGTGTGTGTGGAACTGTACCCCAGTGAGAGTCAGTGTCTGTGGAACTGCACCCCAGTGAGAGTCAGTGTCTGTGGAACTGTACCCCAGTGAGAGTCAGTGTCTGTGAACTGTACCCCAGTGAGAGTCAGTGTCTGTGGAACTGTACCCCAGTGAGAGTCAGTGTCTGTGGAACTGTACCCCAGTGAGAGTCAGTGTCTGTGGAACTGTACCCCAGTGAGAGTCAGTGTCTGTGGAACTGTACCTCAGTGAGAGTCAGTGACTGTGGAACTGTACCCCAGTGAGAGTCAGTGTCTGTGCAACTGTATCCCAGTGAGAGTCAGTGTCTGTGGAACTGCACCCCAGTGAGAGTCAGTGCTTGTGGAACTGTACCCCAGTGAGAGTCAGTGTCTGTGGAACTGTACCCCAGTGAGAGTCAGTGTCTGTGGAACTGTACCCCAGTGAGAGTCAGTGTCTGTGCAACTGTATCCCAGTGAGAGTCAGTGTCTGTGGAACTGTACCCCAGTGAGAGTCAGTGTCTGTGGAACTGTACCCCAGTGAGAGTCAGTGTCTGTGGAACTGTACCCCTGTGAGAGTCAGTGTCTGTGGAATTCTACCGCAGTGCGAGTCAGTGACTGTGCAAATTTACCCCAGTGAGAGTCAGTGTGTGTGGAACTGTACCCCAGTGCGAGTCAGTGACTGTGCAACTTTACCCCAGTGAGAGTCAGTGTCGTTGGAACTGTACCCCAGTGAGAGTCAGTGTCTGTGGAACTGTACCCCAGTGTGAGTCAGTGTCTGTGGAACTGTACCCCAGTGAGAGTCAGTGTCTGTGGAACTGTATCCCAGTGAGAGTCAGTGTCTGTGGAACTGAACCCCAGTGAGAGTCAGTGTCTGTGGAACTGCACCCCAGTGAGAGTCAGTGTCTGTGGAACTGTACCCCAGTGAGAGTCAGTGTCTGTGGAACTGTACCCCAGTGAGAGTCAGTGTCTGTGGAACTGTACCCCAGTGAGAGTCAGTGTCTGTGGAACTGTACCCCAGTGAGAGACAGTGTCAGTGGAACTGTACCCCAGTGAGAGTCTTTGTCGTTGGAACTGTACCCCAGTGAGAGTCAGTGTCTGTGGAACTGTACCCCAGTGTGAGTCAGTGTCTGTGGAACTGTACCCCAGTGAGAGTCAGTGTCTGTGGAACTGTATCCCAGTGAGAGTCAGTGTCTGTGGAACTGAACCCCAGTCAGAGTCAGTGTCTGTGGAACTGTACCCCAGTCAGAGTCAGTGTCTGTGGAACTGTACCCCAGTCAGAGTCAGTGTCTGTGCAACTGTACCCCAGTGAGAGTCAGTGTCTGTGGAACTGCACCCCAGTGAGAGTCAGTGTCAGTGGCACTGTACCCCAGTGAGAGTCAGTGTCTGTCGAACAGTACCACAGTGAGAGTCAGTGTCTGTGGAACTGTACCTCAGTGAGAGTCAGTGTCTGTGGAACTGTACCCCAGTGAGAGTAAGTGTGTGTGCAACTGTACCCCAGTGAGAGTCAGTGTCTGTGGAACTGCACCCCAGTGAGAGTCAGTGTCTGTGGAACTGTACCCCAGTGTGAGTCAGTGTCTGTGGAACTGTACCCCAGTGAGAGTCAGTGTCTGTGGAACTGTATCCCAGTGAGAGTCAGTGTCTGTGGAACTGTACCCCAGTGAGAGTCAGTGTCTGTGGAACTGTACCCAGTGAGAGTCAGTGTCTGTGGAACTGTACCCCAGTGAGAGTCAGTGTCTGTGGAACTGTACCCCAGTGAGAGTCAGTGTCTGTGGAACTGTACCCCAGTGAGAGTCAGTGTCTGTGGAACTGCACCCCAGTGACAGTCAGTGTCTGTGGAACTGTACCCCACTGAGAGTCAGTGTCTGTGGAACTCTACCCCAGTGCGAGTCAGTGACTGTGCAACTTTACCCCAGTGAGAGTCAGTGTGTGTGGAACTGTACCCCAGTGAGAGTCAGTGTCTGTGGAACTGCACCCCAGTGAGAGTCAGTGTCTGTGGAACTGTACCCCAGTGAGAGTCAGTGTCTGTGCAACTGTACCCCAGTGAGAGTCAGTGTCTGTGGAACTGTACCCCAGTGAGAGTCAGTGTCTGTGGAACTGTACCCCAGTGAGAGTCAGTGTCTGTGGAACTGTACCCCAGTGAGAGTCAGTGTCTGTGGAACTGTACCCCAGTGAGAGTCAGTGTCTGTGGAACTGTACCCCAGTGAGAGTCAGTGTCTGTGGAACTGTACCCCAGTGAGAGTCAGTGTCTGTGGAACTGTACCCCAGTGAGAGTCAGTGTCTGTGGAACTGTACCCAGTGAGAGTCAGTGTCTGTGGAACTGTACCCCAGTGAGAGTCAGTGTCTGTGGAACTGTACCCCAGTGAGAGTCAGTGTCTGTGGAACTGTACCCCAGTGAGAGTCAGTGTCTGTGGAACTGTACCCCAGTGAGAGTCAGTGTCTGTGGAACTGTACCCCAGTGAGAGTCAGTGTCTGTGGAACTGTACCCCAGTGAGAGTCAGTGTCTGTGGAACTGTACCCCAGTGAGAGTCAGTGTCTGTGGAACTGTACCCCAGTGAGAGTCAGTGTCTGTGGAACTGTACCCCAGTGAGAGTCAGTGTCTGTGGAACTGTACCCCAGTGAGAGTCAGTGTCTGTGGAACTGTACCCCAGTGAGAGTCAGTGACTGTGGAACTGTACCCCAGTGAGAGTCAGTGTCTGTGGAACTGTACCCCAGAGAGTCAGTGACTGTGGAACTGTACCCCAGTGAGAGTCAGTGTCTGTGGAACTGTACCCCAGTGAGAGTCAGTGTCTGTGGAACTGTACCCCAGTGAGAGTCAGTGTCTGTGGAACTGTACCCCAGTGAGAGTCAGTGTCTGTGGAACTGTACCCCAGTGAGAGTCAGTGTCTGTGAACTGTACCCCAGTGAGAGTCAGTGTCTGTGGAACTGTACCCCAGTGAGAGTCAGTGTCTGTGGAACTGTACCCCAGTGAGAGTCAGTGTCTGTGGAACTGTACCCCAGTGAGAGTCAGTGTCTGTGGAACTGTACCCCAGTGAGAGTCAGTGTCTGTGGAACTGTACCCCAGTGAGAGTCAGTGTCTGTGGAACTGTACCCCAGTGAGAGTCAGTGTCTGTGGAACTGTACCCCAGTGAGAGTCAGTGTCTGTGGAACTGTACCCCAGTGAGAGTCAGTGTCTGTGGAACTGTACCCCAGTGAGAGTCAGTGTCTGTGGAACTGTACCCCAGTGAGAGTCAGTGTCTGTGGAACTGTACCCCAGTGAGAGTCAGTGTCTGTGGAACTGTACCCCAGTGAGAGTCAGTGTCTGTGGAACTGTACCCCAGTGAGAGTCAGTGTCTGTGGAACTGTACCCCAGTGAGAGTCAGTGTCTGTGGAACTGTACCCCAGTGAGAGTCAGTGTCTGTGGAACTGTACCCCAGTGAGAGTCAGTGTCTGTGGAACTGTACCCCAGTGAGAGTCAGTGTCTGTGGAACTGTACCCCAGTGAGAGTCAGTGTCTGTGGAACTGTACCCCAGTGAGAGTCAGTGTCTGTGGAACTGTACCCCAGTGAGAGTCAGTGTCTGTGGAACTGTACCCCAGTGAGAGTCAGTGTCTGTGGAACTGTACCCCAGTGAGAGTCAGTGTCTGTGGAACTGTACCCCAGTGAGAGTCAGTGTCTGTGGAACTGTACCCCAGTGAGAGTCAGTGTCTGTGGAACTGTACCCCAGTGAGAGTCAGTGTCTGTGGAACTGTACCCAGTGAGAGTCAGTGTCTGTGGAACTGTACCCCAGTGAGAGTCAGTGTCTGTGGAACTGTACCCCAGTGAGAGTCAGTGTCTGTGGAACTGTACCCCAGTGAGAGTCAGTGTCTGTGGAACTGTACCCCAGTGAGAGTCAGTGTCTGTGGAACTGTACCCCAGTGAGAGTCAGTGTCTGTGGAACTGTACCCCAGTGAGAGTCAGTGTCTGTGGAACTGTACCCCAGTGAGAGTCAGTGTCTGTGGAACTGTACCCCAGTGAGAGTCAGTGTCTGTGGAACTGTACCCCAGTGAGAGTCAGTGTCTGTGGAACTGTACCCCAGTGAGAGTCAGTGTCTGTGGAACTGCACCCCAGTGAGAGTCAGTGTCTGTGGAACTGCACCCCAGTGAGAGTCAGTGTCTGTGGAACTGTACCCCAGTGAGAGTCAGTGACTGTGCAACTGTACCCCAGTGAGAGTCAGTGTGTATGGAACTGTACCCCAGTCAGAGTCATTGTCTGTGGAACGGCACCCCAGTGAGAGTCAGTGTCTGTGGAACTGTACCCCAGTGAGAGTCAGTGTCTGTGGAACTGTACCCCAGTGAGAGTCAGTGTCTGTGGAACTGTACCCCAGTGAGAGTCAGTGTCTGTGGAACTGTACCCCAGTGTGAGTCAGTGTCTTTGGAACTGTACCCCAGTGAGAGTCAGTGTCTGTGGAACTGTATCCCAGTGAGAGTCAGTGTCTGTGGAACTGAACCCCAGTCAGAGTCAGTGTCTGTGGAACTGTACCCCAGTGAGAGTCAGTGTCTGTGGAACTGTACCCCAGTCAGAGTCAGTGTCTGTGGAACTGTACCCCAGTGAGAGTCAGTGTCTGTGGAACTGTACCCCAGTGAGAGTCAGTGTCTGTGGAACTGTACCCCAGTGAGAGTCAGTGTCTGTGGAACTGTACCCCAGTGAGAGTCAGTGTCTGTGGAACTGTACCCCAGTGAGAGTCAGTGTCTGTGGAACTGTACCCCAGTGAGAGTCAGTGTCTGTGGAACTGTACCCCAGTGAGAGTCAGTGTCTGTGGAACTGTACCCCAGTGAGAGTCAGTGTCTGTGGAACTGTACCCCAGTGAGAGTCAGTGTCTGTGGAACTGTACCCCAGTGAGAGTCAGTGTCTGTGGAACTGTACCCCAGTGAGAGTCAGTGTCTGTGGAACTGTACCCCAGTGAGAGTCAGTGTCTGTGGAACTGTACCCCAGTGAGAGTCAGTGTCTGTGGAACTGTACCCCAGTGAGAGTCAGTGTCTGTGGAACTGTACCCCAGTGAGAGTCAGTGTCTGTGGAACTGTACCCCAGTGAGAGTCAGTGTCTGTGGAACTGTACCCCAGTGAGAGTCAGTGTCTGTGGAACTGTACCCCAGTGAGAGTCAGTGTCTGTGGAACTGTACCCCAGTGAGAGTCAGTGTCTGTGGAACTGTACCCCAGTGAGAGTCAGTGTCTGTGGAACTGTACCCCAGTGAGAGTCAGTGTCTGTGGAACTGTACCCCAGTGAGAGTCAGTGTCTGTGGAACTGTACCCCAGTGAGAGTCAGTGTCTGTGGAACTGTACCCCAGTGAGAGTCAGTGTCTGTGGAACTGTACCCCAGTGAGAGTCAGTGTCTGTGGAACTGTACCCCAGTGAGAGTCAGTGTCTGTGGAACTGTACCCCAGTGAGAGTCAGTGTCTGTGGAACTGTACCCCAGTGAGAGTCAGTGTCTGTGGAACTGTACCCCAGTGAGAGTCAGTGTCTGTGGAACTGTACCCCAGTGAGAGTCAGTGTCTGTGGAACTGTACCCCAGTGAGAGTCAGTGTCTGTGGAACTGAACCCCAGTCAGAGTCAGTGTCTGTGGAACTGTACCCCAGTGAGAGTCAGTGTCTGTGGAACTGTACCCCAGTCAGAGTCAGTGTCTGTGCAACTGTACCCCAGTGAGAGTCAGTGTCTGTGGAACTGTACCCCATTGAGAGTCAGTGTCTGTGGAACTGTACCCCAGTGCGAGCCAGTGACTGTGCAACTTTTCTCCAGTGAGATTCAGTGTCGTTGGAACTGTACCCCAGTGAGAGTCAGTGTCTGTGGAACTGTACCCCAGTGAGAGTCAGTGTCTGTGGAACGGTATCCCAGTGAGAGTCAGTGTCTGTGGAACTGCACCACATTGAGAGTCAGTGTCTGTGGAACTGTACCCCAGTGAGAGTCAGTGTCTGTGGAACTATACCCCAGTCAGAGTCAGTGTCGTTGGAACTGTACCCCAGTGAGAGTCAGTGTCTGTGGAAATGTACACCAATGAGAGTCAGTGTCTGTGGAACTGTACCCCAGTGAGAGTCAGTGTCTGTGGAACTGTACCCCAGTGAGAGTCAGTGTCTGTGGAACTGTACCCCAGTGAGAGTCAGTGTCTGTGGAACTGTACCCCAGTGAGAGTCAGTGTCTGTGGAACTGTACCCCAGTGAGAGTCAGTGTCTGTGGAACTGTACCCCAGTGAGAGTCAGTGTCTGTGGAACTGTACCCCAGTGAGAGTCAGTGTCTGTGGAACTGTACCCCAGTGAGAGTCAGTGTCTGTGGAACTGTACCCCAGTGAGAGTCAGTGTCTGTGGAACTGTACCCCAGTGAGAGTCAGTGTCTGTGGAACTGTACCCCAGTGAGAGTCAGTGTCTGTGGAACTGTACCCCAGTGAGAGTCAGTGTCTGTGGAACTGTACCCCAGTGAGAGTCAGTGTCTGTGGAACTGTACCCCAGTGAGAGTCAGTGTCTGTGGAACTGTACCCCAGTGAGAGTCAGTGTCTGTGCAACTGTACCCAAGTGAGAGTCAGTGTCTGTGGAACTGTACCCCAGTGAGAGTCAGTGCTTGTGGAACTGTACCCCAGTGAGAGTCAGTGTCTGTGGAACTGTACCCCAGTGAGAGTCAGTGTCTGTGGAACTGTACCACAGTGAGAGTCAGTGTCTGTGGAACTGTACCCCAGTGAGAGTCAGTGTCTGTGGAACAGTACCCCAGTGAGAGTCAGTGTCTGTGGAACTGTACCTCAGTGAGAGTCAGTGTCTGTGGAACTGTACCCCAGTGAGAGTAAGTGTGTGTGCAACTGTATCCCAGTGAGAGTCAGTGTCTGTGGAACTGCACCCCAGTGAGAGTCAGTGTCTGTGGAACTGTACCCCAGTGAGAGTCAGTGTCTGTGGAACTGTACCCCTGTGAGAGTCAGTGTCTGTGGAATTCTACCGCAGTGCGAGTCAGTGACTGTGCAAATTTACCCCAGTGAGAGTCAGTGTGTGTGGAACTGTACCCCAGTGCGAGTCAGTGACTGTGCAACTGTACCCCAGTGAGAGTCAGTGTCTGTGGAACTGTACCCCAGTGAGAGTCAGTGTCTGTGGAACTGTACCCCAGTGAGAGTCAGTGTCTGTGGAACTGTACCCCAGTGAGAGTCAGTGTCTGTGGAACTGTACCCAGTGAGAGTCAGTGTCTGTGGAACTGTACCCCAGTGAGAGTCAGTGTCTGTGGAACTGTACCCCAGTGAGAGTCAGTGTCTGTGGAACTGTACCCCAGTGAGAGTCAGTGTCTGTGGAACTGTACCCCAGTGAGAGTCAGTGTCTGTGGAACTGTACCCCAGTGAGAGTCAGTGTCTGTGGAACTGTACCCCAGTGAGAGTCAGTGTCTGTGGAACTGTACCCCAGTGAGAGTCAGTGTCTGTGGAACTGTACCCCAGTGAGAGTCAGTGTCTGTGGAACTGTACCCCAGTGAGAGTCAGTGTCTGTGGAACTGTACCCCAGTGAGAGTCAGTGTCTGTGGAACTGTACCCCAGTGAGAGTCAGTGTCTGTGGAACTGTACCCCAGTGAGAGTCAGTGTCTGTGGAACTGTACCCCAGTGAGAGTCAGTGTCTGTGGAACTGTACCCCAGTGAGAGTCAGTGTCTGTGGAACTGTACCCCAGTGAGAGTCAGTGTCTGTGGAACTGTACCCCAGTGAGAGTCAGTGTCTGTGGAACTGTACCCCAGTGAGAGTCAGTGTCTGTGGAACTGTACCCCAGTGAGAGTCAGTGTCTGTGGAACTGTACCCCAGTGAGAGTCAGTGTCTGTGGAACTGTACCCCAGTGAGAGTCAGTGTCTGTGGAACTGTACCCCAGTGAGAGTCAGTGTCTGTGGAACTGTACCCCAGTGAGAGTCAGTGTCTGTGGAACTGTACCCCAGTGAGAGTCAGTGTCTGTGGAACTGTACCCCGTGAGAGTCAGTGTCTGTGGAACTGTACCCCAGTGAGAGTCAGTGTCTGTGGAACTGTACCCAGTGAGAGTCAGTGTCTGTGGAACTGTACCCCAGTGAGAGTCAGTGTCTGTGGAACTGTACCCCAGTGAGAGTCAGTGTCTGTGGAACTGTACCCCAGTGAGAGTCAGTGTCTGTGGAACTGTACCCCAGTGAGAGTCAGTGTCTGTGGAACTGTACCCCAGTGAGAGTCAGTGTCTGTGGAACTGTACCCCAGTGAGAGTCAGTGTCTGTGGAACTGTACCCCAGTGAGAGTCAGTGTCTGTGGAACTGTACCCCAGTGAGAGTCAGTGTCTGTGGAACTGTACCCCAGTGAGAGTCAGTGTCTGTGGAACTGTACCCCAGTGAGAGTCAGTGTCTGTGGAACTGTACCCCAGTGAGAGTCAGTGTCTGTGGAACTGTACCCCAGTGAGAGTCAGTGTCTGTGGAACTGTACCCCAGTGAGAGTCAGTGTCTGTGGAACTGTACCCCAGTGAGAGTCAGTGTCTGTGGAACTGTACCCCAGTGAGAGTCAGTGTCTGTGGAACTGTACCCCAGTGAGAGTCAGTGTCTGTGGAACTGTACCCCAGTGAGAGTCAGTGTCTGTGGAACTGTACCCCAGTGAGAGTCAGTGCTGTGGAACTGTACCCCAGTGAGAGTCAGTGTCTGTGGAACTGTACCCCAGTGAGAGTCAGTGTCTGTGGAACTGTACCCCAGTGAGAGTCAGTGTCTGTGGAACTGTACCCCAGTGAGAGTCAGTGTCTGTGGAACTGTACCCCAGTGAGAGTCAGTGTCTGTGGAACTGTACCCCAGTGAGAGTCAGTGTCTGTGGAACTGTACCCCAGTGAGAGTCAGTGTCTGTGGAACTGTACCCCAGTGAGAGTCAGTGTCTGTGGAACTGTACCCAGTGAGAGTCAGTGTCTGTGGAACTGTACCCCAGTGAGAGTCAGTGTCTGTGGAACTGTACCCCAGTGAGAGTCAGTGTCTGTGGAACTGTACCCCAGTGAGAGTCAGTGTCTGTGGAACTGTACCCCAGTGAGAGTCAGTGTCTGTGGAACTGTACCCCAGTGAGAGTCAGTGTCTGTGGAACTGTACCCCAGTGAGAGTCAGTGACTGTGGAACTGTACCCCAGTGAGAGTCAGTGTCTGTGGAACTGTACCCCAGTGAGAGTCAGTGTCTGTGGAACTGTACCCCAGTGAGAGTCAGTGTCTGTGGAACTGTACCCCAGTGAGAGTCAGTGTCTGTGGAACTGTACCCCAGTGAGAGTCAGTGTCTGTGGAACTGTACCCCAGTGAGAGTCAGTGTCTGTGGAACTGTACCCCAGTGAGAGTCAGTGTCTGTGGAACTGTACCCCAGTGAGAGTCAGTGTCTGTGGAACTGTACCCCAGTGAGAGTCAGTGTCTGTGGAACTGTACCCCAGTGAGAGTCAGTGTCTGTGGAACTGTAACCCAGTGAGAGTCAGTGTCTGTGGAACTGTACCCCAGTGAGAGTCAGTGTCTGTGGAACTGTACCCCAGTGAGAGTCAGTGTCTGTGGAACTGTACCCCAGTGAGAGTCAGTGTCTGTGGAACTGTACCCCAGTGAGAGTCAGTGTCTGTGGAACTGTACCCCAGTGAGAGTCAGTGTCTGTGGAACTGTACCCCAGTGAGAGTCAGTGTCTGTGGAACTGTACCCCAGTGAGAGTCAGTGTCTGTGGAACTGTACCCCAGTGAGAGTCAGTGTCTGTGGAACTGTACCCCAGTGAGAGTCAGTGTCTGTGGAACTGTACCCCAGTGAGAGTCAGTGTCTGTG
Organism: Squalus acanthias; assembly: GCA_030390025.1. NCBI lineage: Eukaryota > Metazoa > Chordata > Chondrichthyes > Squaliformes > Squalidae > Squalus > Squalus acanthias. The sequence continues at coordinate 2,286,015 of JASTWF010000040.1, forward strand.
GAACTGTACCCCAGTGAGAGTCAGTGTCTGTGGAACTGTACCCCAGTGAGAGTCAGTGTCTGTGGAACTGTACCCCAGTGAGAGTCAGTGTCTGTGGAACTGTACCCCAGTGAGAGTCAGTGTCTGTGGAACTGTACCCCAGTGAGAGTCAGTGTCTGTGGAACTGTACCCCAGTGAGAGTCAGTGTCTGTGGAACTGTACCCCAGTGAGAGTCAGTGTCTGTGGAACTGTACCCCAGTGAGAGTCAGTGTCTGTGGAACTGTACCCCAGTGAGAGTCAGTGTCTGTGGAACTGTACCCCAGTGAGAGTCAGTGTCTGTGGAACTGTACCCCAGTGAGAGTCAGTGTCTGTGGAACTGTACCCCAGTGAGAGTCAGTGTCTGTGGAACTGTACCCCAGTGAGAGTCAGTGTCTGTGGAACTGTACCCCAGTGAGAGTCAGTGTCTGTGGAACTGTACCCCAGTGAGAGTCAGTGTCTGTGGAACTGTACCCCAGTGAGAGTCAGTGTCTGTGGAACTGTACCCAGTGAGAGTCAGTGTCTGTGGAACTGTACCCCAGTGAGAGTCAGTGTCTGTGGAACTGTACCCCAGTGAGAGTCAGTGTCTGTGGAACTGTACCCCAGTGAGAGTCAGTGTCTGTGGAACTGTACCCCAGTGAGAGTCAGTGTCTGTGGAACTGTACCCCAGTGAGAGTCAGTGTCTGTGGAACTGTACCCCAGTGAGAGTCAGTGTCTGTGGAACTGTACCCCAGTGAGAGTCAGTGTCTGTGGAACTGTACCCCAGTGAGAGTCAGTGTCTGTGGAACTGTACCCCAGTGAGAGTCAGTGTCTGTGGAACTGTACCCCAGTGAGAGTCAGTGTCTGTGGAACTGTACCCCAGTGAGAGTCAGTGTCTGTGGAACTGTACCCCAGTGAGAGTCAGTGTCTGTGGAACTGTACCCCAGTGAGAGTCAGTGTCTGTGGAACTGTACCCCAGTGAGAGTCAGTGTCTGTGGAACTGTACCCCAGTGAGAGTCAGTGTCTGTGGAACTGTACCCCAGTGAGAGTCAGTGTCTGTGGAACTGTACCCCAGTGAGAGTCAGTGTCTGTGGAACTGTACCCCAGTGAGAGTCAGTGTCTGTGGAACTGTACCCCAGTGAGAGTCAGTGTCTGTGGAACTGTACCCCAGTGAGAGTCAGTGTCTGTGGAACTGTACCCCAGTGAGAGTCAGTGTCTGTGGAACTGTACCCCAGTGAGAGTCAGTGTCTGTGGAACTGTACCCCAGTGAGAGTCAGTGTCTGTGGAACTGTACCCCAGTGAGAGTCAGTGTCTGTGGAACTGTACCCCAGTGAGAGTCAGTGTCTGTGGAACTGTACCCCAGTGAGAGTCAGTGTCTGTGGAACTGTACCCCAGTGAGAGTCAGTGTCTGTGGAACTGTACCCCAGTGAGAGTCAGTGTCTGTGGAACTGTACCCCAGTGAGAGTCAGTGTCTGTGGAACTGTACCCCAGTGAGAGTCAGTGTCTGTGGAACTGTACCCCAGTGAGAGTCAGTGTCTGTGGAACTGTACCCCAGTGAGAGTCAGTGTCTGTGGAACTGTACCCCAGTGAGAGTCAGTGTCTGTGGAACTGTACCCCAGTGAGAGTCAGTGTCTGTGGAACTGTACCCCAGTGAGAGTCAGTGTCTGTGGAACTGTACCCCAGTGAGAGTCAGTGTCTGTGGAACTGTACCCCAGTGAGAGTCAGTGTCTGTGGAACTGTACCCCAGTGAGAGTCAGTGTCTGTGGAACTGTACCCCAGTGAGAGTCAGTGTCTGTGGAACTGTACCCCAGTGAGAGTCAGTGTCTGTGGAACTGTACCCCAGTGAGAGTCAGTGTCTGTGGAACTGTACCCCAGTGAGAGTCAGTGTCTGTGGAACTGTACCCCAGTGAGAGTCAGTGTCTGTGGAACTGTACCCCAGTGAGAGTCAGTGTCTGTGGAACTGTACCCCAGTGAGAGTCAGTGTCTGTGGAACTGTACCCCAGTGAGAGTCAGTGTCTGTGGAACTGTACCCCAGTGAGAGTCAGTGTCTGTGGAACTGTACCCCAGTGAGAGTCAGTGTCTGTGGAACTGTACCCCAGTGAGAGTCAGTGTCTGTGGAACTGTACCCCAGTGAGAGTCAGTGTCTGTGGAACTGTACCCCAGTGAGAGTCAGTGTCTGTGGAACTGTACCCCAGTGAGAGTCAGTGTCTGTGGAACTGTACCCCAGTGAGAGTCAGTGTCTGTGGAACTGTACCCCAGTGAGAGTCAGTGTCTGTGGAACTGTACCCCAGTGAGAGTCAGTGTCTGTGGAACTGTACCCCAGTGAGAGTCAGTGTCTGTGGAACTGTACCCCAGTGAGAGTCAGTGTCTGTGGAACTGTACCCCAGTGAGAGTCAGTGTCTGTGGAACTGTACCCCAGTGAGAGTCAGTGTCTGTGGAACTGTACCCCAGTGAGAGTCAGTGTCTGTGGAACTGTACCCCAGTGAGAGTCAGTGTCTGTGGAACTGTACCCCAGTGAGAGTCAGTGTCTGTGGAACTGTACCCCAGTGAGAGTCAGTGTCTGTGGAACTGTACCCCAGTGAGAGTCAGTGTCTGTGGAACTGTACCCCAGTGAGAGTCAGTGTCTGTGGAACTGTACCCCAGTGAGAGTCAGTGTCTGTGGAACTGTACCCCAGTGAGAGTCAGTGTCTGTGGAACTGTACCCCAGTGAGAGTCAGTGTCTGTGGAACTGTACCCCAGTGAGAGTCAGTGTCTGTGGAACTGTACCCCAGTGAGAGTCAGTGTCTGTGGAACTGTACCCCAGTGAGAGTCAGTGTCTGTGGAACTGTACCCCAGTGAGAGTCAGTGTCTGTGGAACTGTACCCCAGTGAGAGTCAGTGTCTGTGGAACTGTACCCCAGTGAGAGTCAGTGTCTGTGGAACTGTACCCCAGTGAGAGTCAGTGTCTGTGGAACTGTACCCCAGTGAGAGTCAGTGTCTGTGGAACTGTACCCCAGTGAGAGTCAGTGTCTGTGGAACTGTACCCAGTGAGAGTCAGTGTCTGTGGAACTGTACCCCAGTGAGAGTCAGTGTCTGTGGAACTGTACCCCAGTGAGAGTCAGTGTCTGTGGAACTGTACCCCAGTGAGAGTCAGTGTCTGTGGAACTGTACCCCAGTGAGAGTCAGTGTCTGTGGAACTGTACCCCAGTGAGAGTCAGTGTCTGTGGAACTGTACCCCAGTGAGAGTCAGTGTCTGTGGAACTGTACCCCAGTGAGAGTCAGTGTCTGTGGAACTGTACCCCAGTGAGAGTCAGTGTCTGTGGAACTGTACCCCAGTGAGAGTCAGTGTCTGTGGAACTGTACCCCAGTGAGAGTCAGTGTCTGTGGAACTGTACCCCAGTGAGAGTCAGTGTCTGTGGAACTGTACCCCAGTGAGAGTCAGTGTCTGTGGAACTGTACCCCAGTGAGAGTCAGTGTCTGTGGAACTGTACCCCAGTGAGAGTCAGTGTCTGTGGAACTGTACCCCAGTGAGAGTCAGTGTCTGTGGAACTGTACCCCAGTGAGAGTCAGTGTCTGTGGAACTGTACCCCAGTGAGAGTCAGTGTCTGTGGAACTGTACCCCAGTGAGAGTCAGTGTCTGTGGAACTGTACCCCAGTGAGAGTCAGTGTCTGTGGAACTGTACCCCAGTGAGAGTCAGTGTCTGTGGAACTGTACCCCAGTGAGAGTCAGTGTCTGTGGAACTGTACCCCAGTGAGAGTCAGTGTCTGTGGAACTGTACCCCAGTGAGAGTCAGTGTCTGTGGAACTGTACCCCAGTGAGAGTCAGTGTCTGTGGAACTGTACCCCAGTGAGAGTCAGTGTCTGTGGAACTGTACCCCAGTGAGAGTCAGTGTCTGTGGAACTGTACCCCAGTGAGAGTCAGTGTCTGTGGAACTGTACCCCAGTGAGAGTCAGTGTCTGTGGAACTGTACCCCAGTGAGAGTCAGTGTCTGTGGAACTGTACCCCAGTGAGAGTCAGTGTCTGTGGAACTGTACCCCAGTGAGAGTCAGTGTCTGTGGAACTGTACCCCAGTGAGAGTCAGTGTCTGTGGAACTGTACCCCAGTGAGAGTCAGTGTCTGTGGAACTGTACCCCAGTGAGAGTCAGTGTCTGTGGAACTGTACCCCAGTGAGAGTCAGTGTCTGTGGAACTGTACCCCAGTGAGAGTCAGTGTCTGTGGAACTGTACCCCAGTGAGAGTCAGTGTCTGTGGAACTGTACCCCAGTGAGAGTCAGTGTCTGTGGAACTGTACCCCAGTGAGAGTCAGTGTCTGTGGAACTGTACCCCAGTGAGAGTCAGTGTCTGTGGAACTGTACCCCAGTGAGAGTCAGTGTCTGTGGAACTGTACCCCAGTGAGAGTCAGTGTCTGTGGAACTGTACCCCAGTGAGAGTCAGTGTCTGTGGAACTGTACCCCAGTGAGAGTCAGTGTCTGTGGAACTGTACCCCAGTGAGAGTCAGTGTCTGTGGAACTGTACCCCAGTGAGAGTCAGTGTCTGTGGAACTGTACCCCAGTGAGAGTCAGTGTCTGTGGAACTGTACCCCAGTGAGAGTCAGTGTCTGTGGAACTGTACCCCAGTGAGAGTCAGTGTCTGTGGAACTGTACCCCAGTGAGAGTCAGTGTCTGTGGAACTGTACCCCAGTGAGAGTCAGTGTCTGTGGAACTGTACCCCAGTGAGAGTCAGTGTCTGTGGAACTGTACCCCAGTGAGAGTCAGTGTCTGTGGAACTGTACCCCAGTGAGAGTCAGTGTCTGTGGAACTGTACCCCAGTGAGAGTCAGTGTCTGTGGAACTGTACCCCAGTGAGAGTCAGTGTCTGTGGAACTGTACCCCAGTGAGAGTCAGTGTCTGTGGAACTGTACCCCAGTGAGAGTCAGTGTCTGTGGAACTGTACCCCAGTGAGAGTCAGTGTCTGTGGAACTGTACCCCAGTGAGAGTCAGTGTCTGTGGAACTGTACCCCAGTGAGAGTCAGTGTCTGTGGAACTGTACCCCAGTGAGAGTCAGTGTCTGTGGAACTGTACCCCAGTGAGAGTCAGTGTCTGTGGAACTGTACCCCAGTGAGAGTCAGTGTCTGTGGAACTGTACCCCAGTGAGAGTCAGTGTCTGTGGAACTGTACCCCAGTGAGAGTCAGTGTCTGTGGAACTGTACCCCAGTGAGAGTCAGTGTCTGTGGAACTGTACCCCAGTGAGAGTCAGTGTCTGTGGAACTGTACCCCAGTGAGAGTCAGTGTCTGTGGAACTGTACCCCAGTGAGAGTCAGTGTCTGTGGAACTGTACCCCAGTGAGAGTCAGTGTCTGTGGAACTGTACCCCAGTGAGAGTCAGTGTCTGTGGAACTGTACCCCAGTGAGAGTCAGTGTCTGTGGAACTGTACCCCAGTGAGAGTCAGTGTCTGTGGAACTGTACCCCAGTGAGAGTCAGTGTCTGTGGAACTGTACCCCAGTGAGAGTCAGTGTCTGTGGAACTGTACCCCAGTGAGAGTCAGTGTCTGTGGAACTGTACCCCAGTGAGAGTCAGTGTCTGTGGAACTGTACCCCAGTGAGAGTCAGTGTCTGTGGAACTGTACCCCAGTGAGAGTCAGTGTCTGTGGAACTGTACCCCAGTGAGAGTCAGTGTCTGTGGAACTGTACCCCAGTGAGAGTCAGTGTCTGTGGAACTGTACCCCAGTGAGAGTCAGTGTCTGTGGAACTGTACCCCAGTGAGAGTCAGTGTCTGTGGAACTGTACCCCAGTGAGAGTCAGTGTCTGTGGAACTGTACCCCAGTGAGAGTCAGTGTCTGTGGAACTGTACCCCAGTGAGAGTCAGTGTCTGTGGAACTGTACCCCAGTGAGAGTCAGTGTCTGTGGAACTGTACCCCAGTGAGAGTCAGTGTCTGTGGAACTGTACCCCAGTGAGAGTCAGTGTCTGTGGAACTGTACCCCAGTGAGAGTCAGTGTCTGTGGAACTGTACCCCAGTGAGAGTCAGTGTCTGTGGAACTGTACCCCAGTGAGAGTCAGTGTCTGTGGAACTGTACCCCAGTGAGAGTCAGTGTCTGTGGAACTGTACCCCAGTGAGAGTCAGTGTCTGTGGAACTGTACCCAATGAGAGTCAGTGTCTGTGGAACTGTACCCCAGTGAGAGTCAGTGTCTGTGGAACTGTACCCCAGTGAGAGTCAGTGTCTGTGGAACTGTACCCCAGTGAGAGTCAGTGTCTGTGGAACTGTACCCCAGTGAGAGTCAGTGTCTGTGGAACTGTACCCCAGTGAGAGTCAGTGTCTGTGGAACTGTACCCCAGTGAGAGTCAGTGTCTGTGGAACTGTACCCCAGTGAGAGTCAGTGTCTGTGGAACTGTACCCCAGTGAGAGTCAGTGTCTGTGGAACTGTACCCCAGTGAGAGTCAGTGTCTGTGGAACTGTACCCCAGTGAGAGTCAGTGTCTGTGGAACTGTACCCCAGTGAGAGTCAGTGTCTGTGGAACTGTACCCCAGTGAGAGTCAGTGTCTGTGAACTGTACCCCAGTGAGAGTCAGTGTCTGTGGAACTGTACCCCAGTGAGAGTCAGTGTCTGTGGAACTGTACCCCAGTGAGAGTCAGTGTCTGTGGAACTGTACCCCAGTGAGAGTCAGTGTCTGTGGAACTGTACCCCAGTGAGAGTCAGTGTCTGTGGAACTGTACCCCAGTGAGAGTCAGTGTCTGTGGAACTGTACCCCAGTGAGAGTCAGTGTCTGTGGAACTGTACCCCAGTGAGAGTCAGTGTCTGTGGAACTGTACCCCAGTGAGAGTCAGTGTCTGTGGAACTGTACCCCAGTGAGAGTCAGTGTCTGTGGAACTGTACCCCAGTGAGAGTCAGTGTCTGTGGAACTGTACCCCAGTGAGAGTCAGTGTCTGTGGAACTGTACCCCAGTGAGAGTCAGTGTCTGTGGAACTGTACCCCAGTGAGAGTCAGTGTCTGTGGAACTGTACCCCAGTGAGAGTCAGTGTCTGTGGAACTGTACCCCAGTGAGAGTCAGTGTCTGTGGAACTGTACCCCAGTGAGAGTCAGTGTCTGTGGAACTGTACCCCAGTGAGAGTCAGTGTCTGTGGAACTGTACCCCAGTGAGAGTCAGTGTCTGTGGAACTGTACCCCAGTGAGAGTCAGTGTCTGTGGAACTGTACCCCAGTGAGAGTCAGTGTCTGTGGAACTGTACCCCAGTGAGAGTCAGTGTCTGTGGAACTGTACCCCAGTGAGAGTCAGTGTCTGTGGAACTGTACCCCAGTGAGAGTCAGTGTCTGTGGAACTGTACCCCAGTGAGAGTCAGTGTCTGTGGAACTGTACCCCAGTGAGAGTCAGTGTCTGTGGAACTGTACCCCAGTGAGAGTCAGTGTCTGTGGAACTGTACCCCAGTGAGAGTCAGTGTCTGTGGAACTGTACCCCAGTGAGAGTCAGTGTCTGTGGAACTGTACCCCAGTGAGAGTCAGTGTCTGTGGAACTGTACCCCAGTGAGAGTCAGTGTCTGTGGAACTGTACCCCAGTGAGAGTCAGTGTCTGTGGAACTGTACCCCAGTGAGAGTCAGTGTCTGTGGAACTGTACCCCAGTGAGAGTCAGTGTCTGTGGAACTGTACCCCAGTGAGAGTCAGTGTCTGTGGAACTGTACCCCAGTGAGAGTCAGTGTCTGTGGAACTGTACCCCAGTGAGAGTCAGTGTCTGTGGAACTGTACCCCAGTGAGAGTCAGTGTCTGTGGAACTGTACCCCAGTGAGAGTCAGTGTCTGTGGAACTGTACCCCAGTGAGAGTCAGTGTCTGTGGAACTGTACCCCAGTGAGAGTCAGTGTCTGTGGAACTGTACCCCAGTGAGAGTCAGTGTCTGTGGAACTGTACCCCAGTGAGAGTCAGTGTCTGTGGAACTGTACCCCAGTGAGAGTCAGTGTCTGTGGAACTGTACCCCAGTGAGAGTCAGTGTCTGTGGAACTGTACCCCAGTGAGAGTCAGTGTCTGTGGAACTGTACCCCAGTGAGAGTCAGTGTCTGTGGAACTGTACCCCAGTGAGAGTCAGTGTCTGTGGAACTGTACCCCAGTGAGAGTCAGTGTCTGTGGAACTGTACCCCAGTGAGAGTCAGTGTCTGTGGAACTGTACCCCAGTGAGAGTCAGTGTCTGTGGAACTGTACCCCAGTGAGAGTCAGTGTCTGTGGAACTGTACCCCAGTGAGAGTCAGTGTCTGTGGAACTGTACCCCAGTGAGAGTCAGTGTCTGTGGAACTGTACCCCAGTGAGAGTCAGTGTCTGTGGAACTGTACCCCAGTGAGAGTCAGTGTCTGTGGAACTGTACCCCAGTGAGAGTCAGTGTCTGTGGAACTGTACCCCAGTGAGAGTCAGTGTCTGTGGAACTGTACCCCAGTGAGAGTCAGTGTCTGTGGAACTGTACCCCAGTGAGAGTCAGTGTCTGTGGAACTGTACCCCAGTGAGAGTCAGTGTCTGTGGAACTGTACCCCAGTGAGAGTCAGTGTCTGTGGAACTGTACCCCAGTGAGAGTCAGTGTCTGTGGAACTGTACCCCAGTGAGAGTCAGTGTCTGTGGAACTGTACCCCAGTGAGAGTCAGTGTCTGTGGAACTGTACCCCAGTGAGAGTCAGTGTCTGTGGAACTGTACCCCAGTGAGAGTCAGTGTCTGTGGAACTGTACCCCAGTGAGAGTCAGTGTCTGTGGAACTGTACCCCAGTGAGAGTCAGTGTCTGTGGAACTGTACCCCAGTGAGAGTCAGTGTCTGTGGAACTGTACCCCAGTGAGAGTCAGTGTCTGTGGAACTGTACCCCAGTGAGAGTCAGTGTCTGTGGAACTGTACCCCAGTGAGAGTCAGTGTCTGTGGAACTGTACCCCAGTGAGAGTCAGTGTCTGTGGAACTGAACCCCAGTCAGAGTCCGTGTCTGTGGAACTGTACCCCAGTCAGAGTCAGTGTCTGTGGAACTGTACCCCAGTCAGAGTCAGTGTCTGTGCAACTATACCCCAGTGAGAGTCAGTGTCTGTGGAACTGCACCCCAGTGAGAGTCAGTGTCTGTGGCACTGTACCCCAGTGAGAGTCAGTGTCTGTGGAACTGTACCCCAGTGAGAGTCAGTGTCGTTGGAACTGTACCCCAGTGAGAGTCAGTGTCTTTGGAACTGTACCCCAGTGAGAGTCAGTGTCTGTGGAACTGTACCCCAGTGAGAGTCAGTGTGTGTGGAACTGTACCCCAGTGAGAGTCAGTGTCTGTGGAACTGCACCCCAGTGAGAGTCATGTCTGTGCAACTGTACCCCAGTGAGAGTCAGTGTCTGTGGAACTGTGCCCCAGTGAGAGTCAGTGTCTGTGGAACTGTACCCCAGTGTGAGTCAGTGTCTGTGGAACTGTACCCCAGTGAGAGTCAGTGTGTGTGGAACTGTACCCCAGTGAGAGTCAGTGTCTGTGGAACTGTACCCCAGTGAGAGTCAGTGTCGTTGGAACTGTACCCCAGTGAGAGTCAGTGTCTGTGGAACTGTACCCCAGTGAGAGTCAGTGTCTGTGGAACTGTACCCCAGTGAGTGTCAGTGTCTGTGGAACTGTACCCCAGTGAGAGTCAGTGTCTGTGGAACTGCACCCCAGTGAGAGTCAGTGTCTGTGGAACTGTACCCCAGTGAGAGTCAGTGTCTGTGCAACTGTACCCCAGTGAGAGTCAGTGTCTGTGGAACTGTACCCCAGTGAGAGTCAGTGTCTGTGGAACTGTACCCCAGTGAGAGTCAGTGTCTGTGGAACTGTACCCCAGTGAGAGTCAGTGTCTTTGGAACTGTACCTCAGTGAGAGTCAGTGTCTGTGGAACTGTACCACAGTGAGAGTCAGTGTCTGTGGAAATGTACCCCAGTGAGAGTCAGTGTCTGTGGAACTGTACCCCAGTGAGAGTCAGTGTCTGTGGAACTGTACCCCAGTGAGAGACTGTGTCTGTGGAACTGTACCCCAGTGAGAGTGAGTGTCTGTGGAATTGTACCCAGTGAGAGTCAGTGTCTGTGGAACTGTACCCCGTGAGAGTCAGTGTCTGTGGAATTGTACACCAGTGAGAGTCAGTGTCTGTGGAATTGTACCCAGTGAGAGTCAGTGTCTGTGGAACTGTACCCCAGTGAGAGTCAGTGTCTGTGGAACTGCACCCCAGTGAGAGTCAATTTCTGTGGAACTGTACCCCAGTGAGAGTCAGTGTCTGTGGAACTGTACCCCAGTGAGAGTCAGTGACTGTGGAACTGTACCCCAGTGAGAGTCAGTGACTGCGGAACTGTACCCCAGAAAGAGTCAGTGACTGTGGAACTGTACCCCAGTGAGAGTCAGTGTCTGTGGAACTGTACCCCAGTGAGAGTCAGTGTCTGTGGAACTGTACCCCAGTGAGAGACAGTGTCAGTGGAACTGTACCCCAGTGAGAGTCAGTGTCTGTGGAACTGCACCCCAGTGAGAGTCACTGTCTGTGGAACTGTACCCCAGTGAGAGTCAGTGTCTGTGGAACTGTACCCCAGTGAGAGTCAGTGACTGTGCAACTGTACCCCAGTGAGTGTCAGTGTGTGTGGAACTGTACCCCAGTGAGAGTCAGTGTCTGTGGAACTGTACCCCAGTCAGAGTCAGTGTCTGTGGAACTGTACCCCAGTGAGAGTCAGTGTCTGTGGAACTGTACCCCAGTGAGAGTCATTGTCTGTGGAACGGCACCCCAGTGAGAGTCAGTGTCTGTGGAACTGTACCCCAGTGAGAGTCAGTGTCTGTGGAACTGTACCCCAGTCAGAGTCTTTGTCGTTGGAACTGTACCCCAGTGAGAGTCAGTGTCTGTGGAACTGCACCCCAGTGAGAGTCAGTGTCTGTGGAACTGTACCCCAGTGAGAGTCAGTGTCTGTGGAACTGTACCCCAGTGAGAGTCAGTGTCGTTGGAACTGTACCCCAGTGAGAGTCAGTGTCTGTCGAACTGTACCCCAGTGAGAGTCAGTGTCTGTGGAACTGTACCCCAGTGAGAGTCAGTGTCTGTGGAACTGTACCCCAGTGAGAGTCAGTATCTGTGAAACTGATCCACAGTGAGAGTCAGTGACTGTGGAACTGTACCCCAGTGAGAGTCAGTGTCTGTGCAACTGTACCCCAGTGAGAGTCAGTGTCTGTGGAACTGTACCCCAGTGAGAGTCAGTGTCTGTGGAACTGTACCCCAGTGAGAGTCAGTGTCTGTGGAACTGTACCCCAGTGAGAGTCAGTGTCTGTGGAACTGTACCCCAGTGAGAGTCAGTGTCTGTGGAACTGTACCCCAGTGAGAGTCAGTGTCGGTGGAACTGTACCCCAGTGAGAGTCAGTGCCTGTGGAACTGTACCCCAGTGAGAGTCAGTGTCTGTGAACTGTACCCCAGTGAGAGTCAGTGTCTGTGGAACTGTACCCCAGTGAGAGTCAGTGTCTGTGGAACTGTACCCCAGTGAGAGTCAGTGTCTGTGGAACTGTACCCCAGTGAGAGTCAGTGTCTGTGGAACTGTACCCCAGTGAGAGTCAGTGTCTGTGGAACTGTACCCCAGTGAGAGTCAGTGTCTGTGGAACTGTACCCCAGTGAGAGTCAGTGTCTGTGGAACTGTACCCCAGTGAGAGTCAGTGTCTGTGGAACTGTACCCCAGTGAGAGTCAGTGTCTGTGGAACTGTACCCCAGTGAGAGTCAGTGTCTGTGGAACTGTACCCCAGTGAGAGTCAGTGTCTGTGGAACTGTACCCCAGTGAGAGTCAGTGTCTGTGGAACTGTACCCCAGTGAGAGTCAGTGTCTGTGGAACTGTACCCCAGTGAGAGTCAGTGTCTGTGGAACTGTACCCCAGTGAGAGTCAGTGTCTGTGGAACTGTACCCCAGTGAGAGTCAGTGTCTGTGGAACTGTACCCCAGTGAGAGTCAGTGTCTGTGGAACTGTACCCCAGTCAGAGTCTGTGTCGTGGAACTGTACCCCAGTGAGAGTCAGTGTCTGTGGAACTGTACCCCAGTGAGAGTCAGTGTCAGTGGAACTGTACCCCAGTGAGAGTCAGTGTCTGTGGAACTGTACCCCAGTGAGAGTCAGTGTCTGTGGAACTGTACCCCAGTGAGAGTCAGTGTCTGTCGAACTGTACCCCAGTGAGAGTCAGTGTCTGTGGAACTGTACCCCAGTGAGAGTCAGTGTCTGTGGAACTGTACCCCAGTGAGAGTCAGTGTCTGTGGAACTGCTCCCCAGTGAGAGTCAGTGTCTGTGGAACTGTACCCCAGTGAGAGTCATGTCTGTGCAACTGTACCCCAGTGAGAGTCAGTGTCTGTGGAACTGTGCCCCAGTGAGAGTCAGTGTCTGTGGAACTGTCCGCCAGTGAGAGTCAGTTTCTGTGGAACTGTACCCCAGTGAGAGTCAGTGTCTGTGGAACTGTACCCCAGTGAGAGTCAGTGTCTGTGGAACTGTACCCCAGTGAGAGTCAGTGTCTGTGGAACTGTACCCCAGTGAGAGTCAGTGCCTGTGGAACTGTACCCCAGTGAGAGTCAGTGTCTGTGGAACTGTACCCCAGTGAGAGTCAGTGTCTGTGGAACTGTACCCCAGTGAGAGTCAGTGTCTGTGGAACTGTACCCCAGTGAGAGTCAGTGTCTGTGGAACTGTACCCCAGTGAGAGTCAGTGTCTGTGGAACTGTACCCCAGTGAGAGTCAGTGTCTGTGGAACTGTACCCCAGTGAGAGTCAGTGTCTGTGGAACTGTACCCCAGTGAGAGTCAGTGTCTGTGGAACTGTACCCCAGTGAGAGTCAGTGTCTGTGGAACTGTACCCCAGTGAGAGTCAGTGTCTGTGGAACTGTACCCCAGTGAGAGTCAGTGTCTGTGGAACTGTACCCCAGTGAGAGTCAGTGTCTGTGGAACTGTACCCCAGTGAGAGTCAGTGTCTGTGGAACTGTACCCCAGTGAGAGTCAGTGTCTGTGGAACTGTACCCCAGTGAGAGTCAGTGTCTGTGGAACGGTACCCCAGTGAGAGTCAGTGTCTGTGGAACTGTACCCCAGTGAGAGTCTGTGTCTGTGGAACTGTACCCCAGTGAGAGTCAGTGTCTGTGGAACTGTACCCCAGTGAGAGTCAGTGTCTGTGGAACTGTACCCCAGTGAGTGTCAGTGTCTGTGGAACTGTCCCCCAGTGAGAGTCAGTGTCTGTGGAACTGTACCCCAGTGAGAGTCACTGTCTGTGGAACTGTACCCCAGTGATAGTCAGTGTCTGTGGAACTGTACCCCAGTGAGAGTCAATGTCTGTGGAACTGTACACCAGTGAGAGTCAGTGTCTGTGGAACTGTACCCCAGTGAGAGTCAGTGTCTGTGGAACTGTACCCCAGTGACAGTCAGTGTCTGTGGAACTGTACCCCAGTGAGAGTCAGTGTCTGTGGAACTGTACCCCAGTGAGAGTCAGTGTCGGTGGAACTGTATCCCAGTGAGAGTCAGTGTCTGTGGAACTGTACCCCAGTGAGAGTCAGTGTCTGTGGAACTGTACCCCAGTGAGAGTCAGTGTCTGTGGAACTGTACCCCAGTGAGAGTCAGTGTCTGTGGAACTGTACCCCAGTGAGAGTCAGTGTCTGTGGAACTGTACCCCAGTGAGAGTCAGTGTCTGTGGAACTGTACCCCAGTGAGAGTCAGTGTCTGTGGAACTGTACCCCAGTGAGAGTCAGTGTCCTGTGGAACTGTACCCAGTGAGAGTCAGTGTCTGTGGAACTGTACCCCAGTGAGAGTCAGTGTCTGTGGAACTGTACCCCAGTGAGAGTCAGTGTCTGTGGAACTGTACCCCAGTGAGAGTCAGTGTCTGTGGAACTGTACCCCAGTGAGAGTCAGTGTCTGTGGAACTGTACCCCAGTGAGAGTCAGTGTCTGTGGAACTGTACCCCAGTGAGAGTCAGTGTCTGTGGAACTGTACCCCAGTGACAGTCAGTGTCTGTGGAACTGTACCCCTGTGAGAGTCAGTGTCTGTGGAACTCTACCCCAGTGCGAGTCAGTGACTGTGCAACTTTACCCCAGTGAGAGTCAGTGTGTGTGGAACTGTACCCCAGTGCGAGTCAGTGACTGTGGAACTGTACCCCAGTGAGAGTCAGTGTCCGTGGAATTGTACCCCAGTGAGAGTCAGTGTCTGTGGAACTGTACCCCAGTGACAGTCAGTGTCTGTGGAACTGTACCCCAGTAAGAGTCAGTGTCTGTGGAACTGTACCCCAGTGAGAGTCAGTGTCTGTGGAACTGCACCCCAGTGAGAGTCAGTGTCGGTGGAACTGTATCCCTGTGAGAGTCAGTGTCTGTGGAACTGTACCACAGTGAGAGTCAGTGTCTGTGGAAATGTACCCCAGTGAGAGTCAGTGTCTGTGGAACTGTACCCCAGTGAGAGTCAGTGTCTGTGGAACTGTACCCCAGTGAGAGACTGTGTCTGTGGAACTGTACCCCAGTGAGAGTGAGTGTCTGTGGAATTGTACCCAGTGAGAGTCAGTGTCTGTGGAACTGTACCCCAGTGAGAGTCAGTGTCTGTGGAACTGTACACCAGTGAGAGTCAGTGTCTGTGGAACTGTACCCAGTGAGAGTCAGTGTCTGTGGAACTGTACCCCAGTGAGAGTCAGTGTCTGTGGAACTGTACCCCAGTGAGAGTCAGTGTCTGTGGAACTGTACCCCAGTGAGAGTCAGTGTCTGTGGAACTGTACCCCAGTGAGAGTCAGTGTCTGTGGAACTGTACCCAGTGAGAGTCAGTGTCTGTGGAACTGTACCCCAGTGAGAGTCAGTGTCTGTGGAACTGTACCCCAGTGAGAGTCAGTGTCTGTGGAACTGTACCCCAGTGAGAGTCAGTGTCTGTGGAACTGTACCCCAGTGAGAGTCAGTGTCTGTGGAACTGTACCCCAGTGAGAGTCAGTGACTGTGGAACTGTACCCCAGTGAGAGTCAGTGTCTGTGGAACTGTACCCCAGTGAGAGTCAGTGTCTGTGGAACTGTACCCCAGTGAGAGTCAGTGTCTGTGGAACTGTACCCCAGTGAGAGACAGTGTCAGTGGAACTGTACCCCAGTGAGAGTCAGTGTCTGTGGAACTGCACCCCAGTGAGAGTCACTGTCTGATGAACTGTACCCCAGTGAGAGTCAGTGTCTGTGGAACTGTACCCCAGTGAGAGTCAGTGACTGTGCAAATGTACCCCAGTGAGTGTCAGTGTGTGTGGAACTGTACCCCAGTGAGAGTCAGTGTCTGTGGAACTGTACCCCAGTCAGAGTCAGTGTCTGTGGAACTGTACCCCAGTGAGAGTCAGTGTGTGTGGAACTGTACCCCAGTGAGAGTCATTGTCTGTGGAACGGCACCCCAGTGAGAGTCAGTGTCTGTGGAACTGTACCCCAGTGAGAGTCAGTGTCTGTGGAACTGTACCCCAGTCAGAGTCTTTGTCGTTGGAACTGTACCCCAGTGATAGTCAGTGTCTGTGGAACTGCACCCCAGTGAGAGTCAGTGTCTGTGGAACTGTACCCCAGTGAGAGTCAGTGTCTGTGGAACTGTACCCCAGTGAGAGTCAGTGTCGTTGGAACTGTACCCCAGTGAGAGTCAGTGTCTGTCGAACTGTACCCCAGTGAGAGTCAGTGTCTGTGGAACTGTACCCCAGTGAGAGTCAGTGTGTGTGGAACTGTACCCCAGTGAGAGTCAGTGTCTGTGGAACTGCTCCCCAGTGAGAGTCAGTGTCTGTGGAACTGTACCCCAGTGAGAGTCATGTCTGTGCAACTGTACCCCAGTGAGAGTCAGTGTCTGTGGAACTGTGCCCCAGTGAGAGTCAGTGTCTGTGGAACTGTCCGCCAGTGAGAGTCAGTTTCTGTGGAACTGTACCCCAGTGAGAG
Organism: Squalus acanthias; assembly: GCA_030390025.1. Taxonomy (NCBI): domain Eukaryota; kingdom Metazoa; phylum Chordata; class Chondrichthyes; order Squaliformes; family Squalidae; genus Squalus; species Squalus acanthias. The sequence continues at coordinate 2,301,796 of JASTWF010000040.1, forward strand.
TCAATGTCTGTGGAACTGTACAACAGTTAGAGTCAGTGTCTGTGGAACTGTACCCCAGTGAGAGTCAGTGTCTGTGGAACTTTACCCCAGTGAGAGTCACTGTCTGTGGAACTGTACCCCAGTGATAGTCAGTGTCTGTGGAACTGTACCCCAGTGAGAGTCAATGTCTGTGGAACTGTACAACAGTTAGAGTCAGTGTCTGTGGAACTGTACCCCAGTGAGAGTCAGTGTCTGTGGAACTGTACCCCAGTGACAGTCAGTGTCTGTGGAACTGTACCCCAGTGAGAGTCAGTATCTGTGGAACTGTACCCCAGTGAGAGTCAGTGTCGGTGGAACTGTATCCCAGTGAGAGTCAGTGTCTGTGGAACTGGACCCCAGTGAGAGTCAGTGTCTGTGGAACTGTACACCAGTGAGAGTCAGTGTCTGTGGAACTGTACCCCAGTCAGAGTCAGTGTCTGTGGAACTGCACCCCAGCGAGAGTCAGTGTCTGTGGAACTGCACCCCAGTGAGAGTCAGTGTCTGTGGAACAGTACCCCAGTGAGAGTCAGTGTCTGTGGAACTGTACCCCAGTGAGAGTCAGTGTCCCTGGAACTGTTATCCAGTGAGAGTCAGTGTCTGTGGAACTGTACCCCAGTCAGAGTCAGTGTCTGTGGAACTGTACCCCAGTGAGAGTCAGTGTCTGTGGAACTGTACCCCAGTGAGAGTCAGTGTCTGTTGAACTGTACCCCAGTGAGTGTCAGTGTCTGTATAACTGTACCCCTGTGAGAGTCAGTGTCTGTGGAACTGTACCCCAGTGAGAGTCAGTGTCTGTGGAACTGTACCCCTGTGAGAGTCAGTGTCTGTGGAACTCTACCCCAGTGCGAGTCAGTGACTGTGCAACTTTACCCCAGTGAGAGTCAGTGTGTGTGGAACTGTACCCCAGTGCGAGTCAGTGACTGTGGAACTGTACGCCAGTGAGAGTCAGTGTCCGTGGAATTGTACCCCAGTGAGAGTCAGTGTCTGTGGAACTGTACCCCAGTGACAGTCAGTGTCTGTGGAACTGTACCCCAGTAAGAGTCAGTGTCTGTGGAACTGTACCCCAGTGAGAGTCAGTGTCTGTGGAACTGCACCCCAGTGAGAGTCAGTGTCGGTGGAACTGTATCCCTGTGAGAGTCAGTGTCTGTGGAACTGTACCCCAGTGAGAGTCAGTGTCTGTGGAACTGTACCCCAGTCAGAGTCAGTGTCTGTGGAAATGTACCCCAGTCAGAGTCCGTGTCTGTGGAACTGTACCCCAGTGAGAGTCAGTGTCTGTGGAACTGTACCCCAGTGAGAGTCAGTGCCTGTGGAACTGTACCCCAGTGAGAGTCAGTGTCTGTGGAACTGTACCCCAGTGAGAGTCAGTGTCTGTGGAACTGTACCCCAGTGAGAGTCAGTGTCTGTGGAACTGTATCCCAGTGAGAGTCAGTGTCTGTGGAACTGTACCCCAGTGAGAGTCAGTGTCGTTGCAACTGTACCCCAGTGAGAGTCAGTATCTGTGGAACTGTACCCCAGTGAGAGTCAGTGTCTGTGGAACTGCACCCCAGTGAGAGTCAGTGTCTGTGGAACTGTACCCCAGTGAGAGTCATGTCTGTGCAACTGTACCCCAGTGAGAGTCAGTGTCTGTGGAACTGTGCCCCAGTGAGAGTCAGTGTATGTGGAACTGTACCCCAGTGAGAGTCAGTGTCTGTGGAACTGTACCCCAGTGAGAGTCAGTGTCTTTGGAACTGTACCTCAGTGAGAGTCAGTGACTGTGGAACTGTACCACAGTGAGAGTCAGTGTCTGTGGAACTGTACCCCAGTGAGAGTCAGTGTCTGTGGAACTGTACCCCAGTGAGAGACTGTGTCTGTGGAACTGTACCCCAGTGAGAGTGAGTGTCTGTGGAATTGTACCCAGTGAGAGTCAGTGTCTGTGGAACTGTACCCCGTGAGAGTCAGTGTCTGTGGAATTGTACACCAGTGAGAGTCAGTGTCTGTGGAATTGTACCCAGTGAGAGTCAGTGTCTGTGGAACTGTACCCCAGTGAGAGTCAGTGTCTGTGGAACTGTACCCCAGTGAGAGACTGTGTCTGTGGAACTGTACCCCAGTGAGAGTCAGTGTCTGTGGAACTGTACCCCAGTGAGAGTCAGTGTCTGTGGAACTGTACCCCAGTGAGAGTCAGTGTCTGTGGAACTGTACCCCAGTGAGAGTCAGTGTCTGTGGAACTGTACCCCAGTGAGAGTCAGTGTCTGTGGAACTGTACCCCAGTGAGAGTCAGTGTCTGTGGAACTGTACCCCAGTGAGAGTCAGTGTCTGTGGAACTGTACCCCAGTGAGAGTCAGTGTCTGTGGAACTGTACCCCAGTGAGAGTCAGTGTCTGTGGAACTGTACCCCAGTGAGAGTCAGTGTCTGTGGAACTGTACCCCAGTGAGAGTCAGTGTCTGTGGAACTGTACCCCAGTGAGAGTCAGTGTCTGTGGAACTGTACCCCAGTGAGAGTCAGTGTCTGTGGAACTGTACCCCAGTGAGAGTCAGTGTCTGTGGAACTGTACCCCAGTGAGAGTCAGTGTCTGTGGAACTGTACCCCAGTGAGAGTCAGTGTCTGTGGAACTGTACCCCAGTGAGAGTCAGTGTCTGTGGAACTGTACCCCAGTGAGAGTCAGTGTCTGTGGAACTGTACCCCAGTGAGAGTCAGTGTCTGTGGAACTGTACCCCAGTGAGAGTCAGTGTCTGTGGAACTGTACCCCAGTGAGAGTCAGTGTCTGTGGAACTGTACCCCAGTGAGAGTCAGTGTCTGTCGAACTGTACCCCAGTGAGAGTCAGTGTCTGTGGAACTGTACCCCAGTGAGAGTCAGTGTCTGTGGAACTGTACCCCAGTGAGAGTCAGTGTCTGTGGAACTGTACCCCAGTGAGAGTCAGTGTCTGTGGAACTGTACCCCAGTGAGAGTCAGTGTCTGTGGAACTGTACCCCAGTGAGAGTCAGTGTCTGTGGAACTGTACCCCAGTGAGAGTCAGTGTCTGTGGAACTGTACCCCAGTGAGAGTCAGTGTCTGTGGAACTGTACCCCAGTGAGAGTCAGTGTCTGTGGAACTGTACCCCAGTGAGAGTCAGTGTCTGTGGAACTGTACCCCAGTGAGAGTCAGTGTCTGTGGAACTGTACCCCAGTGAGAGTCAGTGTCTGTGGAACTGTACCCCAGTGAGAGTCAGTGTCTGTGGAACTGTACCCCAGTGAGAGTCAGTGTCTGTGGAACTGTACCCCAGTGAGAGTCAGTGTCTGTGGAACTGTACCCCAGTGAGAGTCAGTGTCTGTGGAACTGTACCCCAGTGAGAGTCAGTGTCTGTGGAACTGTACCCCAGTGAGAGTCAGTGTCTGTGGAACTGTACCCCAGTGAGAGTCAGTGTCTGTGGAACTGTACCCCAGTGAGAGTCAGTGTCTGTGGAACTGTACCCCAGTGAGAGTCAGTGTCTGTGGAACTGTACCCCAGTGAGAGTCAGTGTCTGTGGAACTGTACCCCAGTGAGAGTCAGTGTCTGTGGAACTGTACCCCAGTGAGAGTCAGTGACTGTGGAACTGTACCCAGTGAGAGTCAGTGTCTGTGGAACTGTACCCCAGTGAGAGTCAGTGTCTGTGGAACTATACCCCAGTGAGAGTCAGTGTCTGTGGAACTGTACCCCAGTGAGAGTCAGTGTCTGTGGAACTGTACCCCAGTGAGAGTCAGTGTCTGTGGAACTGTACCCCAGTGAGAGTCAGTGTCTGTGGAACTGTACCCCAGTGAGAGTCAGTGTCTGTGGAACTGTACCCCAGTGAGAGTCAGTGTCTGTGGAACTGTACCCCAGTGAGAGTCAGTGTCTGTGGAACTGTACCCCAGTGAGAGTCAGTGTCTGTGGAACTGTACCCCAGTGAGAGTCAGTGTCTGTGGAACTGTACCCCAGTGAGAGTCAGTGTCTGTGGAACTGTACCCCAGTGAGAGTCAGTGTCTGTGGAACTGTACCCCAGTGAGAGTCAGTGTCTGTGGAACTGTACCCCAGTGAGAGTCAGTGTCTGTGGAACTGTACCCCAGTGAGAGTCAGTGTCTGTGGAACTGTACCCCAGTGAGAGTCAGTGTCTGTGGAACTGTACCCCAGTGAGAGTCAGTGTCTGTGGAACTGTACCCCAGTGAGAGTCAGTGTCTGTGGAACTGTACCCCAGTGAGAGTCAGTGTCTGTGGAACTGTACCCCAGTGAGAGTCAGTGTCTGTGGAACTGTACCCCAGTGAGAGTCAGTGTCTGTGGAACTGTACCCCAGTGAGAGTCAGTGTCTGTGGAACTGTACCCCAGTGAGAGTCAGTGTCTGTGGAACTGTACCCAGTGAGAGTCAGTGTCTGTGGAACTGTACCCCAGTGAGAGTCAGTGTCTGTGGAACTGTACCCCAGTGAGAGTCAGTGTCTGTGGAACTGTACCCCAGTGAGAGTCAGTGTCTGTGGAACTGTACCCCAGTGAGAGTCAGTGTCTGTGGAACTGTACCCCAGTGAGAGTCAGTGTCTGTGGAACTGTACCCCAGTGAGAGTCAGTGTCTGTGGAACTGTACCCCAGTGAGAGTCAGTGTCTGTGGAACTGTACCCCAGTGAGAGTCAGTGTCTGTGGAACTGTACCCCAGTGAGAGTCAGTGTCTGTGGAACTGTACCCCAGTGAGAGTCAGTGTCTGTGGAACTGTATCCCAGTGAGAGTCAGTGTCTGTGGAACTGTACCCCAGTGAGAGTCAGTGTCTGTGGAACTGTACCCCAGTGAGAGTCAGTGTCTGTGGAACTGTACCCCAGTGAGAGTCAGTGTCTGTGGAACTGTACCCCAGTGAGAGTCAGTGCCTGTGGAACTGTACCCCAGTGAGAGTCAGTGCCTGTGGAACTGTACCCCAGTGAGAGTCAGTGCCTGTGGAACTGTACCCCAGTGAGAGTCAGTGTCTGTGGAACTGTACCCAGTGAGAGTCAGTGTCTGTGGAACTGTATCCCAGTGAGAGTCAGTGTCTGTGGAACTGTACCCCAGTGAGAGTCAGTGTCTGTGGAACTGTACCCCAGTGAGAGTCAGTATCTGTGGAACTGTACCCCAGTGAGAGTCAGTGTCTGTGGAACTGTACCCCAGTGAGAGTCAGTGTCTGTGGAACTGTACCCCAGTGAGAGTCAGTGTCTGTGGATCTGTACCCCAGTGAGAGTCAGTGTCTGTGGAACTGTACCCCAGTGAGAGTCAGTGTCTGTGGAACTGTACCCCAGTGAGAGTCAGTGTCTGTGGAACTGTACCCCAGTGAGAGTCAGTGTCTGTGGAACTGTACCCCAGTGAGAGTCAGTGTCTGTGGAACTGTACCCCAGTGAGAGTCAGTGTCTGTGGAACTGTACCCCAGTGAGAGTCAGTGTCTGTGGAACTGTACCCCAGTGAGAGTCAGTGTCTGTGGAACTGTACCCCAGTGAGAGTCAGTGTCTGTGGAACTGTACCCCAGTGAGAGTCAGTGTCTGTGGAACTGTACCCCAGTGAGAGTCAGTGTCTGTGGAACTGTACCCCAGTGAGAGTCAGTGTCTGTGGAACTGTACCCCAGTGAGAGTCAGTGTCTGTGGAACTGTACCCCAGTGAGAGTCAGTGTCTGTGGAACTGTACCCCAGTGAGAGTCAGTGTCTGTGGAACTGTACCCAGTGAGAGTCAGTGTCTGTGGAACTGTACCCCAGTGAGAGTCAGTGTCTGTGGAACTGTACCCCAGTGAGAGTCAGTGTCTGTGGAACTGTACCCCAGTGAGAGTCAGTGTCTGTGGAACTGTACCCCAGTGAGAGTCAGTGTCTGTGGAACTGTACCCCAGTGAGAGTCAGTGTCTGTGGAACTGTACCCCAGTGAGAGTCAGTGTCTGTGGAACTGTACCTCAGTGAGAGTCAGTGACTGTGGAACTGTACCCCAGTGAGAGTCAGTGTCTGTGGAACTGTACCCCAGTGAGAGTCAGTGTCTGTGGAACTGTACCCCAGTGAGAGTCAGTGTCTGTGGAACTGTACCCCAGTGAGAGTCAGTGTCTGTGGAACTGTACCCAGTGAGAGTCAGTGTCTGTGGAACTGTACCCCAGTGAGAGTCAGTGTCTGTGGAACTGTACCCCAGTGAGAGTCAGTGTCTGTGGAACTGTACACCAGTGAGAGTCAGTGTCTGTGGAACTGTACCCCAGTGAGCGTCAATTTCTGTGGAACTGTACCCCATGAGAGTCAGTGTCTGTGGAACTGTACCCCAGTGAGAGTCAGTGACTGTGGAATTGTACCCCAGTGAGAGTCAGTGAATGCGGAACTGTACCCCAGAAAGAGTCAGTGACTGTGGAACTGTACCCCAGTGAGAGTCAGTGTCTGTGGAACTGTACCCCAGTGAGGGTCAGTGTCTGTGGAACTGTACCCCAGTGAGAGACAGTGTCAGTGGAACTGTACCCCAGTGAGAGTCCGTGTCTGTGGAACTGCACCCCAGTGAGAGTCACTGTCTGATGAACTGTACCCCAGTGAGAGTCAGTGTCTGTGGAACTGTACCCCAGTGAGAGTCAGTGACTGTGGAACTGTACCCCAGTCAGAGTCAGTGTCTGTGGAACTGTACCCCAGTGAGAGTCAGTGTGTGTGGAACTGTACCCCAGTCAGAGTCATTGTCTGTGGAACTGTACCCCAGTGAGAGTCAGTGTCTGTGGAACTGTACCCCAGTGAGAGTCAGTGTCTGTGGAACTGTACCCCAGTGAGAGTCAGTGTCTGTGGAACTGTACCCCAGTGAGAGTCAGTGTCTGTGGAACTGTACCCCAGTGAGAGTCAGTGTCTGTGGAACTGTACCCCAGTGAGAGTCAGTGTCTGTGGAACTGTACCCCAGTGAGAGTCAGTGTCTGTGGAACTGTACCCCAGTGAGAGTCAGTGTCTGTGGAACTGTACCCCAGTGAGAGTCAGTGTCTGTGGAACTGTACCCCAGTGAGAGTCAGTGTCTGTGGAACTGTACCCCAGTGAGAGTCAGTGTCTGTGGAACTGTACCCCAGTGAGAGTCAGTGTCTGTGGAACTGTACCCCAGTGAGAGTCAGTGTCTGTGGAACTGTACCCCAGTGAGAGTCAGTGTCTGTGGAACTGTACCCCAGTGAGAGTCAGTGTCTGTGGAACTGTACCCCAGTGAGAGTCAGTGTCTGTGGAACTGTACCCCAGTGAGAGTCAGTGTCTGTGGAACTGTACCCCAGTGAGAGTCAGTGTCTGTGGAACTGTACCCCAGTGAGAGTCAGTGTCTGTGGAACTGTACCCCAGTGAGAGTCAGTGTCTGTGGAACTGTACCCCAGTGAGAGTCAGTGTCTGTGGAACTGTACCCCAGTGAGAGTCAGTGTCTGTGGAACTGTACCCCAGTGAGAGTCAGTGTCTGTGGAACTGTACCCCAGTGAGAGTCAGTGTCTGTGGAACTGTACCCAGTGAGAGTCAGTGTCTGTGGAACTGTACCCCAGTGAGAGTCAGTGTCTGTGGAACTGTACCCCAGTGAGAGTCAGTGTCTGTGGAACTGTACCCCAGTGAGAGTCAGTGTCTGTGGAACTGTACCCCAGTGAGAGTCAGTGTCTGTGGAACTGTACCCCAGTGAGAGTCAGTGTCTGTGGAACTGTACCCCAGTGAGAGTCAGTGTCTGTGGAACTGTACCCCAGTGAGAGTCAGTGTCTGTGGAACTGTACCCCAGTGAGAGTCAGTGTCTGTGGAACTGTACCCCAGTGAGAGTCAGTGTCTGTGGAACTGTACCCCAGTGAGAGTCAGTGTCTGTGGAACTGTACCCCAGTGAGAGTCAGTGTCTGTGGAACTGTACCCCAGTGAGAGTCAGTGTCTGTGGAACTGTACCCCAGTGAGAGTCAGTGTCTGTGGAACTGTACCCCAGTGAGAGTCAGTGTCTGTGGAACTGTACCCCAGTGAGAGTCAGTGTCTGTGGAACTGTACCCCAGTGAGAGTCAGTGTCTGTGGAACTGTACCCCAGTGAGAGTCAGTGTCTGTGGAACTGTACCCCAGTGAGAGTCAGTGTCTGTGGAACTGTACCCCAGTGAGAGTCAGTGTCTGTGGAACTGTACCCCAGTGAGAGTCAGTGTCTGTGGAACTGTACCCCAGTGAGAGTCAGTGTCTGTGGAACTGTACCCCAGTGAGAGTCAGTGTCTGTGGAACTGTACCCCAGTGAGAGTCAGTGTCTGTGGAACTGTACCCCAGTGAGAGTCAGTGTCCTGTGGAACTGTACCCCAGTGAGAGTCAGTGTCTGTGGAACTGTACCCCAGTGAGAGTCAGTGTCTGTGGAACTGTACCCCAGTGAGAGTCAGTGTCTGTGGAACTGTACCCCAGTGAGAGTCAGTGTCTGTGGAACTGTACCCCAGTGAGAGTCAGTGTCTGTGGAACTGTACCCCAGTGAGAGTCAGTGTCTGTGGAACTGTACCCCAGTGAGAGTCAGTGTCTGTGGAACTGTACCCCAGTGAGAGTCAGTGTCTGTGGAACTGTACCCCAGTGAGAGTCAGTGTCTGTGGAACTGTACCCCAGTGAGAGTCAGTGTCTGTGGAACTGTACCCCAGTGAGAGTCAGTGTCTGTGGAACTGTACCCCAGTGAGAGTCAGTGTCTGTGGAACTGTACCCCAGTGAGAGTCAGTGTCTGTGGAACTGTACCCCAGTGAGAGTCAGTGTCTGTGGAACTGTACCCCAGTGAGAGTCAGTGTCTGTGGAACTGTACCCCAGTGAGAGTCAGTGCCTGTGGAAATGTACCCCAGTGAGAGTCAGTGCCTGTGGAACTGTACCCCAGTGAGAGTCAGTGCCTGTGGAACTGTACCCCAGTGAGAGTCAGTGTCTGTGGAACTGTACCCCAGTGAGAGTCAGTGTCTGTGGAACTGTACCCCAGTGAGAGTCAGTGTCTGTGGAACTGTACCCCAGTGAGAGTCAGTGTCTGTGGAACTGTACCCCAGTGAGAGTCAGTGTCTGTGGAACTGTACCCCAGTGAGAGTCAGTGTCTGTGGAACTGTACCCCAGTGAGAGTCAGTGTCTGTGGAACTGTACCCCAGTGAGAGTCAGTGTCTGTGGAACTGTACCCCAGTGAGAGTCAGTGTCTGTGGAACTGTACCCCAGTGAGAGTCAGTGTCTGTGGAACTGTACCCCAGTGAGAGTCAGTGTCTGTGGAACTGTACCCCAGTGAGAGTCAGTGTCTGTGGAACTGTACCCCAGTGAGAGTCAGTGTCTGTGGAACTGTACCCCAGTGAGAGTCAGTGTCTGTGGAACTGTACCCCAGTGAGAGTCAGTGTCTGTGGAACTGTACCCCAGTGAGAGTCAGTGTCTGTGGAACTGTACCCCAGTGAGAGTCAGTGTCTGTGGAACTGTACCCCAGTGAGAGTCAGTGTCTGTGGAACTGTACCCCAGTGAGAGTCAGTGTCTGTGGAACTGTACCCCAGTGAGAGTCAGTGTCTGTGGAACTGTACCCCAGTGAGAGTCAGTGTCTGTGGAACTGTACCCCAGTGAGAGTCAGTGTCTGTGGAACTGTACCCCAGTGAGAGTCAGTGTCTGTGGAACTGTACCCCAGTGAGAGTCAGTGTCTGTGGAACTGTACGCCAGTGAGAGTCAGTGTCTGTGGAACTGTACCCCAGTGAGAGTCAGTGTCTGTGGAACTGTACCCCAGTGACAGTCAGTGTCTGTGGAACTGTACCCCACTGAGAGTCAGTGTCTGTGGAACTCTATCCCAGTGCGAGTCAGTGACTGTGCAACTTTACCCCAGTGAGAGTCAGTGTATGTGGAACTGTACCCCAGTGAGAGTCAGTGCCTGTGGAACTGTACCCCAGTGAGAGTCAGTGTCTTTGGAACAGTACCTCAGTGAGAGTCAGTGACTGTGGAACTGTACCCCAGTGAGAGTCAGTGTCTGTGGAAATGTACCCCAGTGAGAGTCAGTGTCTGTGGAACTGTACCCCAGTGAGAGACAGTGTCTGTGGAACTGTACCCCAGTGAGAGTCAGTGTCTGTGGAATTGTACCCAGTGAGAGTCAGTGTCTGTGGAACTGTACCCCGTGAGAGTCAGTGTCTGTGGAATTGTACACCAGTGAGAGTCAGTGTCTGTGGAACTGTACACCAGTGAGAGTCAGTGTCTGTGGAACTGTACCCCAGTGAGCGTCAATTTCTGTGGAACTGTACCCCATGAGAGTCAGTGTCTGTGGAACTGTACCCCAGTGAGAGTCAGTGTCTGTGGAACTGTACCCCAGTGAGAGTCAGTGACTGTGGAACTGTACCCCAGAGAGAGTCAGTGACTGTGGAACTGTACCCCAGTGAGAGTCAGTGTCTGTGGAACTGTACCCCAGTGAGAGTCAGTGTCTGTGGAACTGTACCCCAGTGAGAGTCAGTGTCAGTGGAACTGTACCCCAGTGAGAGTCAGTGTCTGTGGAACTGTACCCCAGTGAGAGTCACTGTCTGTGGAACTGTACCCCAGTGAGAGTCAGTGTCTGTGGAACTGTACCCCAGTGAGAGTCAGTGTCTGTGGAACTGTACCCCAGTGAGAGTCAGTGTCTGTGGAACTGTACCCCAGTGAGAGTCAGTGTCTGTGGAACTGTACCCCAGTGAGAGTCAGTGTCTGTGGAACTGTACCCCAGTGAGAGTCAGTGTCTGTGGAACTGTACCCCAGTGAGAGTCAGTGTCTGTGGAACTGTACCCCAGTGAGAGTCTTTGTCGTTGGAACTGTACCCCAGTGAGAGTCAGTGTCTGTGGAACTGTACCCCAGTGAGAGACAGTATCTGTGGAACTGTACCCCAGTGAGAGACAGTGACTGTGGAACTGTACCCCAGTGAGAGTCAGTGTCTGTGGAACTGTGCCCCAGTGAGAGTCAGTGTGTGTGGAACTGTACCCCAGTGCGAGTCAGTGACTGTGCAACTTTACCCCAGTGAGAGTCAGTGTCTGTGGAACTGTACCCCAGTGAGAGTCAGTGTCTGTGGAACTGTACCCCAGTGAGAGTCAGTGTCTGTGGAACTGTACCCCAGTGAGAGTCAGTGTCTGTGGAACTGTACCCCAGTGAGAGTCAGTGTCTGTGGAACTGTACCCCAGTGAGAGTCAGTGTCTGTGGAACTGTACCCCAGTGAGAGTCAGTGTCTGTGGAACTGTACCCCAGTGAGAGTCAGTGTATGTGCAACTGTATCCCAGTGAGAGTCAGTGTCTGTGGAACTGTACCCCAGTCAGAGTCAGTGTCTGTGGAACTGTACCCCAGTGAGAGTCAGTGAGTGTGTAACTGTACCCCAGTGAGAGTCAGTGTCTGTGGAACTGTACCCCAGTGAGAGTCAGTGTCTGTGGAACTGTACCCCAGTGAGAGTCAGTGTCTGTGGAACTGTAACCCAGTGAGAGTCAGTGTCTGTGGAACTGTACCCCAGTGAGTGTCAGTGTGTGTGGAACTGTACCCCAGTGAGAGTCAGTGTCTGTGGAACTGCACCCCAGTGAGAGTCAGTGTCTGTGGAACTGTACCCCAGTGAGAGTCATGTCTGTGCAACTGTACCCCAGTGAGAGTCAGTGTCTGTGGAACTGTACCCCAGTGAGAGTCAGTGTCTTTGGAACTGTACCTCAGTGAGAGTCAGTGACTGTTGAACTGTACCCCAGTGAGAGTCAGTGTCTGTGGAACTGTACCCCAGTGAGAGTCAGTGTCTGTGGAACTGTACCCCAGTGAGAGACTGTGTCTGTGGAACTGTACCCCAGTGAGAGTGAGTGTCTGTGGAATTGTACCCAGTGAGAGTCAGTGTCTGTGGAACTGTACCCCGTGAGAGTCAGTGTCTGTGGAATTGTACACCAGTGAGAGTCAGTGTCTGTGGAATTGTACCCAGTGAGAGTCAGTGTCTGTGGAACTGTACCCCAGTGAGAGTCAGTGTCTGTGGAACTGTACCCCAGTGAGAGTCAGTGTCTGTGGAACTGTACCCCAGTGAGAGTCAGTGTCTGTGGAACTGTACCCCAGTGAGAGTCAGTGTCTGTGGAACTGTACCCCAGTGAGAGTCAATTTCTGTGGAACTGTACCCCAGTGAGAGTCAGTGTCTGTGGAACTGTACCCCAGTGAGAGTCAGTGACTGTGGAACTGTACCCCAGTGAGAGTCAGTGACTGCGGAACTGTACCCCAGAAAGAGTCAGTGACTGTGGAACTGTACCCCAGTGAGAGTCAGTGTCTGTGGAACTGTACCCCAGTGAGAGTCAGTGTCTGTGGAACTGTACCCCAGTGAGAGACAGTGTCAGTGGAACTGTACCCCAGTGAGAGTCAGTGTCTGTGGAACTGCACCCCAGTGAGAGTCACTGTCTGATGAACTGTACCCCAGTGAGAGTCAATGTCTGTAGAACTGTACCCCAGTGAGAGTCAGTGACTGTGCAAATGTACCCCAGTGAGTGTCAGTGTCTGTGGAACTGTACCCCAGTGAGAGTCAGTGTGTGTGGAACATGTACCCCAGTCAGAGTCATTGTCTGTGGAACTGCACCCCAGTGAGAGTCAGTGTCTGTGGAACTGTACCCCAGTGAGAGTCAGTGTCTGTGGAACTGTACCCCAGTCAGAGTCTTTGTCGTTGGAACTGTACCCCAGTGATAGTCAGTGTCTGTGGAACTGTACCCCAGTGTGAGTCAGTGTCTTTGAAACTGTACCCCAGTGAGAGTCAGTGTCTGTGGAACTGTACCCCAGTGAGAGTCAGTGTCTGTGGAACTATACCCCAGTGAGAGTCAGTGTCTGTGGAACTGTACCCCAGTGAGAGTCAGTGTCTGTGGAACTGTACCCCAGTGAGAGTCAGTGTCTGTGGAACTGTACCCCAGTGAGAGTCAGTGTCTGTGGAACTGTACCCCAGTGAGAGTCAGTGTCTGTGGAACTGTACCCCAGTGAGAGTCAGTGTCTGTGGATCTGTACCCCAGTGAGAGTCAGTGACTGTGGAACTGTACCCCAGTGAGAGTCAGTGACTGCGGAACTGTACCCCAGTGAGAGTCAGTGACTGTGGAACTGTACCCCAGTGAGAGTCAGTGTCTGTGGAACTGTACCCCAGTGAGAGTCAGTGTCTGTGGAACTGTACCCCAGTGAGAGTCAGTGTCGGTGGAACTGTACCCCAGTGAGAGTCAGTGTCTGTGGAACTGCACCCCAGTGAGAGTCAGTGTCTGATGAACTGTACCCCAGTGAGAGTCAGTGTCTGTGGAACTGTACCCCAGTGAGAGTCAGTGTCTGTGGAACTGTACCCCAGTGAGAGTCAGTGTCTGTGGAACTGCACCCCAGTGAGAGTCAGTGTCTGTGGAACTGTACCCCAGTGAGAGTCAGTGTCTGTGGAACTGTACCCCAGTGAGAGTCAGTGTCTGTGGAACTGTACCCCAGTGAGAGTCAGTGTCTGTGGAACTGTACCCCAGTGAGAGTCAGTGTCTGTGGAACTGTACCCCAGTGAGAGTCAGTGTCTGTGGAACTGTACCCCAGTCAGAGTCAGTGTCTGTGGAACTGTACCCCAGTGAGAGTCAGTGTCTGTGGAACTGTACCCCAGTGAGAGTCAGTGTCTGTGGAACAGTACCCCAGTGAGAGTCAGTGTCTGTGGAACTGTATCCCAGTGAGAGTCAGTGTCTGTGGAACTGTACCCCAGTGAGAGTCAGTGTCTGTGGAACTGTACCCCAGTGAGAGTCAGTGTCTGTTGAACTGTACCCCAGTGAGAGTCAGTGTCTGTGGAACTGTACCCCAGTGAGAGTCAGTGTCTGTGGAACTGTACCCCAGTCAGTCAGTGTCTGTGGAACTGTACCCCAGTGAGAGTCAGTGACTGTGGAACTGTTTCCCAGTGAGAGTCAGTGTCTGTGGATCTGTACCCCAGTGAGAATCAGTGTCTGTGGAACTGTACCCCAGTGAGAGTCAGTGTCTGTGGAACGGTACCCCAGTGAGAGTCAGTGTCTGTGGAACTGTACCCCAGTGAGAGTCTGTGTCTGTGGAACTGTACCCCTGTGAGAGTCAGTGTCTGTTGAACTGTACCCCAGTGAGAGTCAGTGTATGTGGAACTGTACCCCAGTGAGAGTCAGTGTCTGTGGAACTGTCCCCCAGTGAGAGTCAGTGTCTGTGGAACTTTACCCCAGTGAGAGTCACTGTCTGTGGAACTGTACCCCAGTGAGAGTCAGTGTCTGTGGAACTGTACCCCAGTGAGAGTCAATGTCTGTGGAACTGTACAACAGTTAGAGTCAGTGTCTGTGGAACTGTACCCCAGTGAGAGTCAGTGTCTGTGGAACTGTACCACAGTCAGAGTCATTGTCTGTGGAACTGTACCCCAGTGAGAGTCAGTGTCTGTGGAACTGTACCCCAGTGAGAGTCAGTGTCTGTGGAACTGTACCCCAGTGAGAGTCAGTGTCTGTGGAACTGTACCCCAGTGACGGTCAGTGTCTGTGGAACTGTACCCCAGTGAGAGTCAGTGTCTGTGGAACTGTACCCCAGTGAGAGTCAGTGTCTGTGGAACTGTATCCCAGTGAGAGTCAGTGTCTGTGGAACTGTACCCCAGTGAGAGTCAGTGTCGTTGAAACTGTACCCCAGTCAGAGTCCGTGTCTGTGGCACTGTACCCCAGTGAGAGTCAGTGTCTGTGGAACTGTACCCCAGTCAGAGTCAGTGTCTGTGGAACTGTACCCCAGTGAGAGTCAGTGTCTGTGGATCTGTACCCCAGTGAGAGTCAGTGTCTGTGGAACTGTACCCCAGTGAGAGTCAGTGTCTGTGGAACTGTACCCCAGTGAGAGTCAGTGTCTGTGGAACTGTACCCCAGTGAGTGTCAGTGTCTGTGGAACTGTCCCCCAGTGAGAGTCAGTTTGTGTGGAACTTTACCCCAGTGAGAGTCAGTGTCTGTGGAACTGTACCCCAGTGAGAGTCAGTGTCTGTGGAACTGTACCCCAGTGAGAGTCAGTGTCTGTGGAACTGTACCCCAGTGAGAGTCAGTGTCTGTGGAACTGTACCCCAGTGAGAGTCAGTGTCTGTGGAACTGTACCCCAGTGAGAGTCAGTGTCTGTGGAACTGTACTCCAGTGAGAGTCAATGTCTGTGGAACTGTACCCCAGTGAGAGTCAGTGTGTGGAACTGTACCCCAGTGAGAGTCAGTGTCTGTGGAACTGTACCCCAGTGAGAGTCAGTGTCTGTGGAACTGTACCCCAGTGAGAGTCAGTGTCTGTGGAACTGTACCCCAGTGAGAGTCAGTGTCTGTGGAACTGTACCCCAGTGAGAGTCAGTGTGTGGAACTGTACCCCAGTGAGAGTCAGTGTCTGTGGAACTGTACCTCAGTGAGAGTCAGTGACTGTGGAACTGTACCCCAGGGAGAGTCAGTGTCTGTGGAACTGTATTTCAGTGAGAGTCAGTGACTGTGGAACTGTACCCCAGGTGTGGGGAGATTTGGGACGAAGTTTACGTTTTGTGAAGTTTTTGGAAGCTCAGGGCTCAGAGGCTTTGAGACGAATTATTACGATCGTCACAGAGGCTGCCCTGAATCAACATTTGCGGTCTCATGTTCTGGCTGTTCTGGTACTTCTCAAATCGACACTGTTGGGAATTTGCAGGAATTCTTTAACGTAAGCTGGATTTGTCAAAGTGGCAGGGAGCAGTCATCAGAGAAACAGAGAGATATAGTGAGTCAGAGAGGCAGAGAGAGAGAGAGAGAGAAAGAAAGAGAGAGAGAGACAGAGAGGAGAGAGACAGGTGAAAGATGGAGAGAGACAGAGAGATAGAGACAGAGACAGAGAGAGAGATAGAGACAGAGAGATAGAGAGAGCGCAACAGAGAGAGACACAGAGAGACACAGAGAGACACAGAGAGACACAGAGAGACACAGAGAGACACAGATAGAGAGAGAGACAGATAGAGAGAGAGACAGATAGAGAGAGAGACAGGAGAAAGATGGAGAGAGATAGAGATAGAGATAGAGAGAGAGAGAGAGAGAGAGGGGGCAGAGAGAGACAGGGGCAGAGAGAGACAGAGGCAGAGAGAGACAGAGATCGAGACAGACAGACAGAGAGTGAGTCAGAGAGAGAGAGGGAGTCAGAGAGAGAGAGATAGAGACAGACAGACAGAGAGTGAGTCAGAGAGAGACAGAGAGACAGAGAGAGAGAGACAGACAGAGAGACAGAGAGTGAGTCAGAGAGAGAGAGACAGAGAGAGAGACAGACAGACAGAGAGAGATAGAGAGACAGAGAGATAGAGAGACAGAGACAGAAAGAGAGAGATAGAGAGAGTGGGAGATAGAGAGAGACAGAGTGGAGAGAGACGGGAGAAATATGGAGAGATAGAGAGAGTGAGAGTGGAGAGAGACAAAGAGAGAGAGATGTGGAGAGATAAAGAGAGAGAGAGAGACAGACAGAGTGGAGAGAGAGTGAGAGAGATGCAGAGACAGAT
The DNA here is from genome assembly GCA_030390025.1 of Squalus acanthias. Classification (NCBI taxonomy): domain Eukaryota; kingdom Metazoa; phylum Chordata; class Chondrichthyes; order Squaliformes; family Squalidae; genus Squalus; species Squalus acanthias. The sequence continues at coordinate 2,318,104 of JASTWF010000040.1, forward strand.
AAACAGCAAGTTAGACATGCCGAGAGTGTAGTGACAGTGTGTTTGACAGAGAGAGCGAGAGAGAGAGAGGCGATCAGACAGACAGATTGAGAGACAGAAAGGCAGAAACGGAGATAAACAGGAGAGAAAGAGGGAGCTGTGTCAGAAACGTAATTTGATTGTCTGCCATGTAATAAAACTTTTATTTGTTTGAAGTAAAGAATCGGATTTAGTGCTGAAATCACTGGTATAAAATCGACATAAATCCCAGCTCCGTGAGTGTAATTGTGTTGAGAGTCAGTGTCTGTGGAACTGCACCCCAGTGAGAGTCACTGTCTGATGAACTGTACACCAGTGAGAGTCAGTGTCTGTGGAATTGTACCCAGTGAGAGTCAGTGTCTGTGGAACTGTACCCCAGTGAGAGACTGTGTCTGTGGAACTGTACCCCAGTGAGAGTGAGTGTCTGTGGAATTGTACCCAGTGAGAGTCAGTGTCTGTGGAACTGTACCCCGTGAGAGTCAGTGTCTGTGGAATTGTACACCAGTGAGAGTCAGTGTCTGTGGAACTGTACCCCAGTGAGAGTCAGTGTCTGTGGAACTGTACCCCAGTGAGAGTCAGTGTCTGTGGAACTGTACCCCAGTGAGAGTCAGTGTCTGTGGAACTGTACCCCAGTGAGAGTCAGTGTCTGTGGAACTGTACCCCAGTGAGAGTCAGTGTCTGTGGAACTGTACCCCAGTGAGAGTCAGTGTCTGTGGAACTGTACCCCAGTGAGAGTCAATTTCTGTGGAACTGTACCCCATGAGAGTCAGTGTCTGTGGAACTGTACCCCAGTGAGAGTCAGTGACTGTGGAACTGTACCCCAGTGAGAGTCAGTGACTGCGGAACTGTACCCCAGAAAGAGTCAGTGACTGTGCAACTGTACCCCAGTGAGAGTCAGTGTCTGTGGAACTGTGCCCCAGTGAGAGTCAGTGTCTGTGGAACTGTACCCCAGTGAGAGTCAGTGTGTGTGGAACTGTACCCCAGTGAGAGTCAGTTTCTGTGGAACTGTACCCCAGTGAGAGTCAGTGTCTGTGGATCTGTACCCCAGTGAGAGTCAGTGACTGTGGAACTGTACCCCAGTGAGAGTCAGTGACTGCGGAACTGTACCCCAGTAAGAGTCAGTGACTGTGGAACTGTACCCCAGTGAGAGTCAGTGTCTGTGGAACTGTACCCCAGTGAGAGTCAGTGTCTGTGGAACTGTACCCCAGTGAGAGACAGTGTCGGTGGAACTGTACCCCAGTGAGAGTCAGTGTCTGTGGAACTGCACCCCAGTGAGAGTCAGTGTCTGATGAACTGTACCCCAGTGAGAGTCAGTGTCTGTGGAACTGTACCCCAGTCAGAGTCAGTGTCTGTGGAACTGTACCCCAGTGAGAGTCAGTGTCTGTGGAACTGCACCGAAATGAGAGTCAGTATCTGTGGAACTGTACCCCAGTGAGAGTCAGTGTCTGTGGAACTGTACCCCAGTGAGAGTCAGTGTCTGTGGAACTGTACCCCAGTGAGAGTCAGTGTCTGTGGAACTGTACCCCAGTGAGAGTCAGTGTCTGTGGAACTGTACCCCAGTGAGAGTCAGTGTCTGTGGAACTGTACCCCAGTCAGAGTCAGTGTCTGTGGAACTGTACCCCAGTGAGAGTCAGTGTCTGTGGAGCTGCACCCCAGTGAGAGTCAGTGTCTGTGGAACAGTACCCCAGTGAGAGTCAGTGTCTGTGGAACTGTATCCCAGTGAGAGCCAGTGTCTGTGGAACTGTACCCCAGTGAGAGTCAGTGTCTGTGGAACTGTACCCCAGTGAGAGTCAGTGTCGTTGCAACTGTACCCCAGTGAGAGTCAGTGTCTGTGGAACTGTACCCCAGTGAGAGTCAGTGTCTGTGGAACTGTACCCCAGTCAGAGTCAGTGTCTGTGGAACTGTACCCCAGTGAGAGTCAGTGACTGTGGAACTGTTTCCCAGTGAGAGTCAGTGTCTGTGGATCTGTACCCCAGTGAGAATCAGTGTCTGTGGAACTGTACCCCAGTGAGAGTCAGTGTCTGTGGAACGGTACCCCAGTGAGAGTCAGTGTCTGTGGAACTGTACCCCAGTGAGAGTCTGTGTCTGTGGAACTGTACCCCAGTGAGAGTCAGTGTCTGTTGAACTGTACCCCAGTGAGAGTCAGTGTATGTGGAACTGTACCCCAGTGAGAGTCAGTGTCTGTGGAACTGTCCCCCAGTGAGAGTCAGTGTCTGTGGAACTGTATCCCAGTGAGAGCCAGTGTCTGTGGAACTGTACCCCAGTGAGAGTCAGTGTCTGTGGAACTGTACCCCAGTGAGAGTCAGTGTCGTTGCAACTGTACCCCAGTGAGAGTCAGTGTCTGTGGAACTGTACCCCAGTGAGAGTCAGTGTCTGTGGAACTGTACCCCAGTCAGAGTCAGTGTCTGTGGAACTGTACCCCAGTGAGAGTCAGTGACTGTGGAACTGTTTCCCAGTGAGAGTCAGTGTCTGTGGATCTGTACCCCAGTGAGAATCAGTGTCTGTGGAACTGTACCCCAGTGAGAGTCAGTGTCTGTGGAACGGTACCCCAGTGAGAGTCAGTGTCTGTGGAACTGTACCCCAGTGAGAGTCTGTGTCTGTGGAACTGTACCCCAGTGAGAGTCAGTGTCTGTTGAACTGTACCCCAGTGAGAGTCAGTGTATGTGGAACTGTACCCCAGTGAGAGTCAGTGTCTGTGGAACTGTCCCCCAGTGAGAGTCAGTGTCTGTGGAACTTTACCCCAGTGAGAGTCACTGTCTGTGGAACTGTACCCCAGTGAGAGTCAGTGTCTGTGGAACTGTACCCCAGTGAGAGTCAATGTCTGTGGAACTGTACAACAGTTAGAGTCAGTGTCTGTGGAACTGTACCCCAGTGAGAGTCAGTGTCTGTGGAAATGTACCACAGTCAGAGTCATTGTCGTTGGAACTGTACCCCAGTGAGAGTCAGTGTCTGTGGAACTGTACCCCAGTGTGAGTCAGTGTCTGTGGAACTGTACCCCAGTGAGAGTCAGTGTCTGTGGAACTGTACCCCAGTGACGGTCAGTGTCTGTGGAAATGTACCCCAGTGAGAGTCAGTGTCTGTGGAACTGTACCCCAGTGAGAGTCAGTGTCTGTGGAACTGTATCCCAGTGAGAGTCAGTGTCTGTCGAACTGGACCCCAGTGAGAGTCAGTGTCTGTGGAACTGTACCCCAGTCAGAGTCAGTGTCTGTGGAAATGTACCCCAGTCAGAGTCCGTGTCTGTGGAACTGTACCCCAGTGAGAGTCAGTGTGTGTGGAACTGTACCCCAGTGAGAGTCAGTTTCTGTGGAACTGTACCCCAGTGAGAGTCAGTGTCTGTGGAACTGTACCCCAGTGAGAGTCAGTGTCTGTGGAACTGTACCCCAGTGAGAGTCAGTGTCTGCGGAACTGTACCCCAGTGAGAGTCAGTGACTGTGGAACTGTACCCCAGTGAGAGTCAGTGTCTGTGGAACTGTACCCCAGTGAGAGTCAGTGTCTGTGGAACTGTACCCCAGTGAGAGTCAGTGTCTGTGGAACTGTACCCCAGTGAGAGTCAGTGTCTGTGGAACTGTACCCCAGTGAGAGTCAGTGTCTGTGGAACTGTACCCCAGTGAGAGTCAGTGTCTGTGGAACTGTACCCCAGTGAGAGTCAGTGTCTGTGGAACTGTACCCCAGTGAGAGTCAGTGTCTGTGGAACTGTACCCCAGTGAGAGTCAGTGTCTGTGGAACTGTACCCCAGTGAGAGTCAGTGTCTGTGGAACTGTACCCCAGTGAGAGTCAGTGTCTGTGGAACTGTACCCCAGTGAGAGTCAGTGTCTGTGGAACTGTACCCCAGTGAGAGTCAGTGTCTGTGGAACTGTATCCCAGTGAGAGCCAGTGTCTGTGGAACTGTACCCCAGTGAGAGTCAGTGTCTGTGGAACTGTACCCCAGTGAGAGTCAGTGTCGTTGCAACTGTACCCCAGTGAGAGTCAGTGTCTGTGGAACTGTACCCCAGTGAGAGTCAGTGTTTGTGGAACTGTACCCCAGTCAGAGTCAGTGTCTGTGGAACTGTACCCCAGTGAGAGTCAGTGACTGTGGAACTGTTTCCCAGTGAGAGTCAGTGTCTGTGGATCTGTACCCCAGTGAGAATCAGTGTCTGTGGAACTGTACCCCAGTGAGAGTCAGTGTCTGTGGAACGGTACCCCAGTGAGAGTCAGTGTCTGTGGAACTGTACCCCAGTGAGAGTCTGTGTCTGTGGAACTGTACCCCAGTGAGAGTCAGTGTCTGTTGAACTGTACCCCAGTGAGAGTCAGTGTATGTGGAACTGTACCCCAGTGAGAGTCAGTGTCTGTGGAACTGTCCCCCAGTGAGAGTCACTGTCTGTGGAACTTTACCCCAGTGAGAGTCACTGTCTGTGGAACTGTACCCCAGTGAGAGTCAGTGTCTGTGGAACTGTACCCCAGTGAGAGTCAATGTCTGTGGAACTGTACAACAGTTAGAGTCAGTGTCTGTGGAACTGTACCCCAGTGAGAGTCAGTGTCTGTGGAAATGTACCACAGTCAGAGTCATTGTCGTTGGAACTGAACCCCAGTGAGAGTCAGTGTCTGTGGAACTGTACCCCAGTGTGAGTCAGTGTCTGTGGAACTGTACCCCAGTGAGAGTCAGTGTCTGTGGAACTGTACCCCAGTGACGGTCAGTGTCTGTGGAACTGTACCCCAGTGAGAGTCAGTGTCTGTGGAACTGTACCCCAGTGAGAGTCAGTGTCTGTGGAACTGTATCCCAGTGAGAGTCAGTGTCTGTCGAACTGGACCCCAGTGAGAGTCAGTGTCTGTGGAACTGTACCCCAGTCAGAGTCAGTGTCTGTGGAAATGTACCCCAGTCAGAGTCCGTGTCTGTGGAACTGTACCCCAGTGAGAGTCAGTGTCTGTGGAACTGTACCCCAGTGAGAGTCAGTGCCTGTGGAACTGTACCCCAGTGAGAGTCAGTGCCTGTGGAACTGTACCCCAGTGAGAGTCAGTGTCTGTGGAACTGTACCCCAGTGAGAGTCAGTGTCTGTGGAACTGTACCCCAGTGAGAGTCAGTGTCTGTGGAACTGTATCCCAGTGAGAGTCAGTGTCTGTGGAACTGTACCCCAGTGAGAGTCAGTGTCGTTGAAACTGTACCCCAGTGAGAGTCCGTGTCTGTGGCACTGTACCCCAGTGAGAGTCAGTGTCTGTGGAACTGTACCCCAGTCAGAGTCAGTGTCTGTGGAACTGTACCCCAGTGAGAGTCAGTGTCTGTGGATCTGTACCCCAGTGAGAATCAGTGTCTGTGGAACTGTACCCCAGTGAGAGTCAGTGTCTGTGGAACTGTACCCCAGTGAGAGTCAGTGTCTGTGGAACTGTACCCCAGTGAGTGTCAGTGTCTGTGGAACTGTCCCCCAGTGAGAGTCAGTTTGTGTGGAACTTTACCCCAGTGAGAGTCAGTGTCTGTGGAACTGTACCCCAGTGAGAGTCAGTGTCTGTGGAACTGTACCCCAGTGAGAGTCAGTGTCTGTGGAACTGTACCCCAGTGAGAGTCAGTGTCTGTGGAACTGTACCCCAGTGAGAGTCAGTGTCTGTGGAACTGTACCCCAGTGAGAGTCAGTGTCTGTGGAACTGTACTCCAGTGAGAGTCAATGTCTGTGGAACTGTACCCCAGTGAGAGTCAGTGTGTGGAACTGTACCCCAGTGAGAGTCAGTGTCTGTGGAACTGTACCCCAGTGAGAGTCAGTGTCTGTGGAACTGTACCCCAGTGAGAGTCAGTGTCTGTGGAACTGTACCCCAGTGAGAGTCAGTGTCTGTGGAACTGTACCCCAGTGAGAGTCAGTGTGTGGAACTGTACCCCAGTGAGAGTCAGTGTCTGTGGAACTGTACCCCAGGGAGAGTCAGTGTCTGTGGAACTGTATTTCAGTGAGAGTCAGTGACTGTGGAACTGTACCCCAGGTGTGGGGAGATTTGGGACGAAGTTTACGTTTTGTGAAGTTTTTGGAAGCTCAGGGCTCAGAGGCTTTGAGACGAATTATTACGATCGTCACAGAGGCTGCCCTGAATCAACATTTGCGGTCTCATGTTCTGGCTGTTCTGGTACTTCTCAAATCGACACTGTTGGGAATTTGCAGGAATTCTTTAACGTAAGCTGGATTTGTCAAAGTGGCAGGGAGCAGTCATCAGAGAAACAGAGAGATATAGTGAGTCAGAGAGGCAGAGAGAGAGAGAGAGAGAAAGAAAGAGAGAGAGAGACAGAGAGGAGAGAGACAGGTGAAAGATGGAGAGAGACAGAGAGATAGAGACAGAGACAGAGAGAGAGATAGAGACAGAGAGATAGAGAGAGCGCAACAGAGAGAGACACAGAGAGACACAGAGAGACACAGAGAGACACAGAGAGAGAGAGACAGATAGAGAGAGAGACAGATAGAGAGAGAGACAGGAGAAAGATGGAGAGAGATAGAGATAGAGATAGAGAGAGAGAGAGAGAGAGAGAGAGAGGGGGCAGAGAGAGACAGGGGCAGAGAGAGACAGAGGCAGAGAGAGACAGAGATCGAGACAGACAGACAGAGAGTGAGTCAGAGAGAGAGAGGGAGTCAGAGAGAGAGAGATAGAGACAGACAGACAGAGAGGGAGTCAGAGAGAGACAGAGAGACAGAGAGACAGAGAGAGAGAGACAGACAGAGAGACAGAGAGTGAGTCAGAGAGAGAGAGACAGAGAGAGAGACAGACAGACAGAGAGAGATAGAGAGACAGAGAGATAGAGAGACAGAGACAGAAAGAGAGAGATAGAGAGAGTGGGAGATAGAGAGAGACAGAGTGGAGAGAGACGGGAGAAATATGGAGAGATAGAGAGAGTGAGAGTGGAGAGAGACAAAGAGAGAGAGATGTGGAGAGATAAAGAGAGAGAGAGAGACAGACAGAGTGGAGAGAGAGTGAGAGAGATGCAGAGACAGATAAACAGCAAGTTAGACATGCCGAGAGTGTAGTGACAGTGTGTTTGACAGAGAGAGCGAGAGAGAGAGAGGCGATCAGACAGACAGATTGAGAGACAGAAAGGCAGAAACGGAGATAAACAGGAGAGAAAGAGGGAGCTGTGTCAGAAACGTAATTTGATTGTCTGCCATGTAATAAAACTTTTATTTGTTTGAAGTAAAGAATCGGATTTAGTGCTGAAATCACTGGTATAAAATCGACATAAATCCCAGCTCCGTGAGTGTAATTGTGTTGAATGGGAGAGTGGAGCGGGAGCAGGAAGCTTCGAATCACGAGTTATTGCCCCCTGGCCCGTTATCTCATACACATCAATCATCCTGCCTGCTCCTTGCGGTCTGCTGATCGTTGTTTTAATTCCATCAGCACCCCCCAACCCCCACCGTTGCCGGGATACGGGTAAATGGGCACAGACCGATCCCACGTCTGATCCGAGACGGTGAGAGCTGGCAGGAAATTCCACCGGGGGAGAGAGGCGCAGTCCATCCCGATCCTGTGCTCACGCGCATGTACATTCTGGGCAGAAATTAGGGCAGGTGACCAAAAACTCGGTCAAAGAGGCCGGTTTTAAGGAGCGTCTTCACAGAATCCCCACAGTGCAGATGGAGGCCATTTCGGCCCATCGAGCCTGCACCGACACATATCCCACCCTATCCCGGTAACCCCACGTATTTAATCCCCCTAACACTAAGGGTCAATTTTATCATAGCCAAATCAACCTAACCCGCACATCTTTGGACTGTGGGAGGAAACCGGAGCACCCGGGAGGAAACCCACGCAGACACGGGGAGAATGTGCAAACTCCACACAGACAGTCACCCGAGGCCGGATTCGAACCCGGGTCCCTGGCGCTGTGAGGCAACAGTGCTAACCACTATGCCACCGTGTTGCCCAAAGGAGGAGAGAGAGGCGGGAGAGGTTTAGGGAGGGAATTCCAGAGCTTGTAGCCCGGGCAGCTGAAGGCACGATGGCCAATGGTGGAGCGATGGAAATCGGGGGGGATGCGCGAGAGGCCGGAATTGGAGGAGCACGGAGATCTCAGAGGGTTGTGGGGCTGGAAGAGGTCAGAGAGATAGGGAAGGGGGGTTGCGAGAGGCCATGGAGGGATTTGGAAGCAAGGACACCCATCAAGAGGTCCCACTTGGTCCTTTTTTATCAAATGGGATATATTAACATCCTCCTTGGAGGCTAGAAGCAAGAACTCTCTTGAGTCAGCAGAGGCTGGGTCTGCGAATGCCTTCGCTCCGTGAGATGTCAGGAACGATGAGAGCTCGGAGACAACGGAGAGGGGGGGGGGTGTGCGTGGGGAGATACGCGCTCGCGGATCCTCACAGTGTTCGAGCCCTGGGCCATTCCGCTCGCCCAGTCGGCATCCCATCCCCCACTGCGCTTAGCGGCTGAAGGCAGCCTTTCGAAAATAGGAACGCATCCGGACCCCCAGCCCCTACAACAGGTGCCCGAGTTAGCTCAGTCAGGAAGCCACTCAAACAGCGAGGGAGAGTTCAGCTTTAATCATGTTAAGAGAGGAGCTGCCACGATTTCCCGAATGTTAATTGATGCCCGAGGCCTGTATTAGTATCATCATTAATGTCACTGCTTCAACTCATTAACCGCAAACAGAATTCAGCGCTGTAAAACCATCGTAACCGAGAGTGCGAGGCCGTGTCCCTCTGGCCAGACGCTGCCCTGTTCCGAGGCGTCGGCCCTGGCTCAGTGGGCAGCACTCACGCTCGCCTCCGAGTCCCAAAGTTGTGGGTTCGAGTCCCCACTCCAGAGGCTTGAGCACAAAATCCAGGCCGACACTCCCCGGTGCCAGTACTGAGGGAGCGCCGCACTGTCGGAGGGGCAGTACTGAGGGAGCGCCGCACTGTCGGAGGGGCAGTACTGAGGGAGCGCCGCACTGTCAGAGGGGCAGTACTGAGGGAGCGCCGCACTGTCGGAGGGGCGGTACTGAGGGAGCGCCGCACTGTCGGAGGGGCAGTACTGAGGGAGCGCCGCACTGTCGGAGGGGCAGTACTGAGGGAGCGCCGCACTGTCGGAGGGGCAGTACTGAGGGAGCGCCGCACTGTCGGAGGGGCAGTACTGAGGGAGCGCGCACTGTCGGAGGGGCGGTACTGAGGGAGCGCCGCACTGTCGGAGGGGCGGTACTGAGGGAGCGCCGCACTGTCGGAGGGGCAGGACTGAGGGAGCGCCGCACTGTTGGTGGGGCGGTACTGAGGGAGCGCCGCACTGTCGGAGGGGCAGTACTGAGGGAGCGCTGCACTGTAGGAGGGGCAGTACAAAGGGAGGGCTACACTGTCAGCCCTGAAACATTTCAAAATTCTCATCCTTGTTTTCAAATCCCTCCATGGCCCTCGCCTTCTCCCTCTCTCTCTTTAATCTCCTCCAGCCCACCAACCCCCTGAATTCTCTGCGCTCCTCTAATTCTGCCCTCTTGAGCATCCCTGATGATAATCGCTCCACCATTGGCGGCCGTGCCTTCAGCTGCCTGGGCCCCAAGCTCTGGAATTCCCTCCCTAAACCTCTCCGCCTCTCTCTCCTCCTTTAAGTCGCTCCTTAAAACTTACCTCTTTGACCCAGCTGTCCTAATGTCTCGTTATGTGGCTCGGAGTCAAATTTAGCCCGATTGCTGTGATCGGCCTTCGGGCTCTTCACTCCGTTAAAGGCTCTACATAGAAACATCAAAGATAGGAGCAGGAGTCGGCCATTCGGCCCCTCGAGCCTGCTCCGCCATTTAATGAGATCATGGCTGATCATCCAAATTCAGTACCCTGTCCCTGCTTTCTCCCCATATCCCTTGATCCCTTTAGCCTTAAGAAATATATCTATCTCCTTCTTGAATATATTTCATGAATTGGCCTCAACTGCCTTCTGTGGTAGAGAATTCCACAGGTTCACCACTCTCTGGGTGAAGAAATTCCTCCGCATCTCAGTCCTAAATGGCTTACCCCTTAACCTTAGACTGTGACCCCTGGTTCTGGACTCCCCCACCATCGGGAACATCCTTCCTGCATCTAGTCTGTCTAGTCCTGTTAGAATTTTATAAGTTTCAATGAGATCCCCTCTCATTCTTCTAAACTCGAGCGAATATAAGTCGAATCGACCCAATCACTCCTCATACGTCATTCCTGCCATCGCAGGTATCAGTCTGGTAAATCTTCACTGCACTCCCTCCATGGCAAGAACATCCTTCCTCAGATAAGGCGACCAAAACTGCACACAATACTCAAGGTGTGGTCTCACCAAGGCCCTGTACAACTGCAGCAAGACATCCTTGCTCCTGTACTCGAATCCTCTCGCTATGAAGGCCAACATACCATTTGCCTTCTTAACCGCCTGCTGCACCTGCATGCTTACCTTCAGTGATGGTGCACAAGGACACCCAGGTCTCGTTGCACTTCCCCTTTTCCCAATCTATTGCCGTTCAGATAATAATCTGTCTTCCTGTTTTTGCCACCAAAGTGGACAGCCTCGCATTTATCCACATTATACTGCATCTGCCATGCATCTGCCCAATCACCCAACCTGTCCAAATCATACTGGAGTTTCTCTGCCTCCTCCTCGCAGCACACACGCCCACCCAGCTTTGTGTCGTCTGCAAACTTGGAGATATTACATCTAGTTCCCTCGTCTAGATTATTAATATATATTGTGAATAGCTGGGGTCCTAGCACTGATCCCTGCGGTACCCCACTAGTCACTGCCTGCCACTCGGAAAAAGACCCGTTTATTCCAACTCTTTGCTTCCTGTCTGCCAACCAGTTCTCTATCCAAGTCAGTACCTCACCCACATAAATGCAGTTGTTGTTGTTGTTGTACCTCTGTGAGAGTCGTTGAACTCTGAAGAGAGGGAGATAACTGGAGATAAATGAAGACTAATTGCAGACTGGGGGAGGGGCAGCTGATATCTCCGAGATTCACTGCCGAGGTTAGCCTTGAATTAAATTATCTCAGATCGGAGAGACACAGTGTGACAAACACTTTATCACAAATAACTGGCGATCGCTAGCGATTACCGTCAAGGGTCTGCGCAAAGGTTAAAGTGATGAGGGGAGCATTGCACTCGAGACATCCCTTCCTCCGTGTTAACCCTATCAACTACAGTTCAGCACTTGCCAGAGCACTGAAACAAGGCACCGCACGAAGCCACAGCTATCTGCGCCTCAGCTCACTCTGCAGAGCTCGTTAGCTCATTTTCTCCCCTTTCGTGAAAGCGAAGAATCTCACTGGGGTACAGTTACACAGACACTGACTCTCACTGGGGTACAGTTACACAGACACTGACTCTCACTAGGGTACAGTTCCACAGACACTGACTCTCACTGGGGTACAGTTCCACAGACACTGACTCTCACTGGGGTACAGTTACACAGACACTGACTCTCACTGGGGTACAGTTACACAGACACTGACTCTCACTGGGGTACAGTTCAACAGACACTGTCTCTCACTGGGGAACAGTTCCACAGACACTGACTCTCACTGGGGTACAGTTCAACAGACACTGTCTCTCACTGGGGAACAGTTCCACAGACACTGACTCTCACTGGGGTACAGCTCCACAGACACTGTCTCTCACTGGGGTACAGCTCCACAGACACTGACTCTCACTGGGGTACAGTTCCACAGACACTGACTCTCACTGGGGTACAGTTCCACAGACACTGACTCTCACTGGGGTACAGTTCCACAGACACTGACACTCACTGGGGTACAGTTCCACAGACACTGACTCTCACTGGGGTACAGTTCCACAGACACTGACTCTCATTGGGGTACAGTTCCACAGACACTGACTCTCACTGGGGGACAGTTCCACAGACACTGACTCTCACTGGGGGACAGTTCCACAGACACTGACTCTCACTGGGGGACAGTTCCACAGACACTGACTCTCACTGGGGTACAGTTCCACAGACACTGACTCTCACTGGGGTACAGTTCCACAGACACTGACTCTCACTGGGGTACAGTTCCACAGACACTGACTCTCACTGGGGTACAGTTCCACAGACACTGACTCTCACTGGGGTACAGTTCCACAGACACTGACTCTCACTGGGGTTCAGTTCCACAGACACTGACTCTCACTGGGGTACAGTTCCACATACACTGACTCTCACTGGGGTACAGTTCCACAGACACTGTAAAAAGGGACCACTTCAGTTTCTATCTTCACTTTGATGACACTGGGGCAACATACAGGAACTTACAGCGTTACGGACAGGAAGCGGGGCAGAGGGATTAAGCATAACTGCCCTTTCAAAGAGCCAGCACAGCCACGATGGGCCATATGGTCTCCTTCTGTGCTAAATTCCAAGATTCTATAAACATTAAAAGAAGCACACAGACACTGACTCTCACTGCGGTACAGTTCCACAGACACTGACTCTCACTGGGGTACAGTTCCACAGACACTGACTCTCACTGGGGTACAGTCCCACAGACACTGACTCTCACTGGGGTACAGTCCCACAGACACTGACTCTCACTGGTGTGCAGTCCCACAGACACTGACTCTCACTGGGGTACAGTTCCACAGACACTGACTCTCACTGGGGTACACTTCCACAGTCACTGTCTCTCACTGGGGTACAGTTCCACAGACACTGACTCTCACTGGGGTACAGTTCCACAAACACTGTCTCTCACTGGGGTACAGTTCCACAGACACTGTCTCTCACTGGGGTACAGTTCCACAGACACTGACTCTCACTGGGGTACAGTTCCACAGACACTGACTCTCACTGGGGTTACAGTTCCACAGGCACTGACTCTAACTGGGGTATAGTTCCACAGACACTGACTCTCACTGGGGCACAGTCCCACAGACACTGACTCTCACTGGGTTACAGTTCCACAGACACTGACTCTCACTGGGTTACAGTTCCACAGACACTGTCTCTCACTGGGGCACAGTTTCACAGACACTGTCTGTCACTGGGATACAGTTCCACAGACACTGTCTCTCACTGGGGTACAGTTCCACAGACACTGTCTCTCACTGGGGTATAGTTCCACAGACACTGACTCTTACTGGGGTACAGTTCCACAGGCACTGACTCTCACTGGGGTACAGTTCCACAGACATTGACTCTCACTGGGGTACGGTTCCACAGACACTGACACTCAATGGGGTACGGGTTCCACAGAAACTGACTCTCATTGGGGTCCACTTCCACAGTCACTGACTCTCACTGGGGTACAGTTCCACAGACACTGACTCTCACTGGGGCACAGTTCCGCAGACACTGACTCTCACTGGGGCACAGTTCCGCAGACACTGACTCTCACTGGGGTACTGTTCCACAGACACTGACTCTGACTGGGGTACAGTCCCACAGACACTGACTCTCACTGGGGTACAGTTCCACAGACACTGACTCTCACTGGGGTACAGTTCCACAGTCACTGTCTCTCACTGGGGTACAGTTCCACACAGACTAACTCTCACTGGTGTACAGTTCCACAGTCACTGTCTCGCACTGGGGTACAGTTCCACAGACACTGACTCTCACTGGGGTTACAGTTCCACAGACACTGACTCTCACTGGGGTTACAGTTCCACAGGCACTGACTCTAACTGGGGTATAGTTCCACAGACACTGACTCTCACTGGGGTACTGGTTCCACACACACTGACGCTCACTGCGGTACGGATTCCACAGAAACTGATTCTCATTGGGGTTCAGTTCCACAGTCACTGACTCTCACTAGGATACAGTTCCACTGGCACTGACTCTCACTGGGGTACAGTTCCACAGACACTGACTCTTACTGGGGTACCGTTCCACAGGCACTGACTCTCACTGGGGTGCAGTTCCACAGACACTGACTTTCATTGGGGTACAGTTCCACAGACACTGACTCTAACTGGGGTACAGTTCCACAGACACTGACTCTCACTGGGGTACAGTTCCACAGGCACTGACTCTCACTAGGGTACAGTTCTGCAGATACTGACTCTCACTGGGGTACAGTCAAACAGACACTGACTCTCACTGGAGTACAGTCCCACAGAAACTGACTCTCATTGGGGTCCAGTTCCACAGTCACTGACTCTCACTAGGGTACAGTTCCACAGACACTGACTCTCACTGGGGTACAGTTCCACGGACATTGACTCACACTGGTGTACGGTTCCACAGACATTGACTCACACTGGGGTACGGTTCCACAGACACTGACTCTCACTGGGGTACAGTTCCACAGATACTGACTCTCACTGGGGCACAGTCCCACAGACACTGACATTCACTGGGGTACAGTCCCACAGACACTGACTCTCACTGGGGAACAGTTCCACAGGCACTGACTCTCACTGGGTTACAGTTCCACAGACACTGTCTCTCACTGGGGCACAGTTCCACAGACACTGTCTCTCTCAGTGGGGTACAGTTCCACAGACACTGTCTCTCACTGGGGTACAGTTCCACAGACACTGTCTCCCACTGGGGTATAGTTCCATAGACACTGACTCTTACTGGGGTACAGTTCCACAGGCACTGACTCTCACTGGGGTACAGTTCCACAGACACTGACTCTCACTGGGGTACAGTTCCACAGACATTGACTCTCACTGGGGTACGGTTCCACAGACACTGACACTCAATGGGGTACGGGTTCCACAGAAACTGACTCTCATTGGGGTCCAGTTCCACAGACACTGACTCTCACTGGGGTACAGTTCCACAGACACTGACTCTCACTGGGGTACAGTTCCACAGACACTGACTCTCACTGGGGTACAGTTCCACAGACACTGTCTCTCACTAGGGTACAATTCCACGGACACTGACTCTCAGGTACAATTTATTATATTCCTTTACAAGGAACGTGAGTCCTGGACTGTCTCTCTTCTCCTTCGCTCCCCAAACATTTATTCTCACTCAGACTGTTGCAGCCCCTTTACCTGCGCTCAATTGAACCCTGGTCTAGCCTGCCCTCTTCTGGCCACATGGAGGAATTACATGTTATATAATTTCAACTCACCAGCTGCATCCAAACCATGTTTCTACTTTATATTACTTTTCTTCCTGCATTTCAGCTCCACAAGCACGGGATGCCCTCGGGTGTCCCTTCCACATGTCCCTCCTTCCTGTGTGCCCATCTTCTCAGTGAGTGCTGCCCGGCTATTGACTATAAATGGCATCACACCCAAGAACGTTTGTGTCCTCCCCTGGCACCCACGGTTTCCAGCAGGGGTCACCGCATTGCTTGATGGCTCAGTGACTGAGGTGCTTCCCGGTGCAGCACTGAGGCAAGTGGACTGGAGCGTGCCCAGATTCAGACCCCGGTCTGCGCAAAGCTGGCGGTTCTCAGCCAAGACATCAGTCGGCCAAAACCGCCCCAGGATTGGGAGGGACCCTGCTCCTGAGCCGGTGAATCCTGCTGGAAAGCGCACAAGTGTCAACGTTGGAGTGAGGACGGGATCGGATGTGACGCACCCAGTGGTCGAACAGCCTTCACGTTATCCGGGCTTTGGCATAACAAAAATGGCTCCTCGACTGAGCTACCAGAAGGCAGCCACCACTCACAGAATCTTAACCCAGAATGAGGGTGGTGGGTGGGGTGAGGGAGATAATGCTGGAGGCGTGAGTTGTATTCCCTGGAATTTAGAAGGTTAAGGGGTGATCTGATTGAAGTTTTCAAGATATTAAGGGGAACTGATAGGTTAGATTGAGAGAAACTATTTCCGCTGGTTGGGGAGTCTAGGACTAGGGGGCATCATCTAAAAATTAGAGCCAGGAGTGAAATTAGGCAACACTACATGCAAAGGGTGGTAGAAGTTTGGAACTCTCTTCCGCAAACGGCAATTGATGCTAGATCAATTGTTAATTTTAAATCAGAGATTGATAGATTTTTGTTAACTAAAGGTATTAAGGGATATGGGGCAAAGGTGGGTAGATGGAGTTAGGTCGCAGGTCAGCCATGATCTCATTGAATGGCGGAACAGGCTCGAGGGGCTGAATGGCCTCCTCCTGTTCCTATGTTCCGAAATTGAGGAAGAGATAGAGAGAGAGAGAGAGCAGAAAATTGCTCAGCTCCAAGGTGTGCAGTGCAGCCGTGAGGCACTTGAGCAAGCAATCTTGTGCAGTGCTGTAAAAGCAAAGTGTCACTGTCGAGTCTATTTATTCAGCAGGGTAAGGGTCACTCTCTGTGTAACTGTACAGAGTAACTGTATATTCAGGGTAAGGGTCACTCTCTGTGTAACTGTACAGAGTCACTGTATATTCAGGGTAAGGGTTACTCACGGTGTAACTGTACAGAGTCACATCAGAACATAAGAAATAGGAGCAGGAGTCAGCATTTGGCCCCTCGAGCCTGCTCCGCCATTCAATGAGATCATGGCTGATCTTCTACCTCATCTCCCCTTTCCTGCACAATCCCCATATCCCTTGATTCCCTTAAAATTCAAAAATCTATCGATCTCAGCCTTGAATATACTCAACGACCGAGCCTCCACAGCCCTCTGGGGTAGAGAATTCCAAAGATTCACCACCCTCTGAGTGAAGGAATTCCTCCTCATCTCAGTCCTAAATTGCCGACCCCTTATCCTGAGACTGTGACCCCTGGTTCCAGACTCTCCCCAGCCAGGGGGATCATCCTCCCTGCATCTACCCTGTCAAGCCCTGTAAGAATTTTGTATGTTTCAATGAGATCACCTCTCATTCTTCGAAACTCTAGAGAATATAGGCCTAGTTTACTCAATCTCTCCTCATAGGACAATCCCCCCATCCCAGGAACCAGTCTGGTGAACCTTCGTTGCACTCCTTCTATGGCAAGTATATCCTTCCTTAGGTAAGGAGACCAAAACTGTACACAATACTCCAGGTGTGGTCTCACCAGGGCCCTATATAATTACAGTAAGATGTCTTTACTCTTACACTCAAATCCTCTTGTAATAAAGACCAATATAAGGGTGGTAGAGGCAGGAACCCTCACAACATTCAAGTACTTCCCCGGAGCGGAAAAACTACGCCATGTTCTTCGCAGCCTTCAACATGTCATCGATGACGACGAACACCTTGCTAAGGCCATCCCCACGCTTCCACTACTTGCCTTCAAGCAGCCGCCTAACCTCAAAAGTACCATCATTCGCAGCAGATTACCCATCTTTCAGGAGAACAGCAACCAAGACACCACACAACCCTGCCACGGCAACCTCTGCAAGACATGCCAAATCATGGACACAGATACCATCATCACACGTGAGGATACTACCCACCAGGTACACGGTACATACTCATATGACTCGGCCAACGTTGTCTACCTGATACGTTGCAGTAAAGGATGCTCCAGAGCATGGTACATCGGCGAGACCATGCAGACACTGAGACAACGTATGAACGGACACCGCGCAACAATCGCCAGGCAGGAGGGTTGCCTCCCAGTCGGGGAACACTTCAGCAGCCAGGGGCATTCAGCCTCGGATCTGCGGGTAAGCGTTCTCCAAGGCGGCCTTCGAGATACACGACAGCGCAAAATCATAGAGCAGAAACTGATAGCCAAGTTCCGCACTCATGAGGATGGCCTCAATCGCGATATCGGGTTCATGTCACGATACAGAACGTGACTTGACATCATGGCCGGTCTTCCCAGGTGTTTTTTTTTTTAAAAAGACTAACACAAGAACCTACACAAATTGACAGGATATGCAGCCAGCAGGTGGTTTGACACGTTGGACCCCCTGGGACACATCTCATTGTCTTGGCTGTGCTCTTTGATGTAGGGAAAGATGTGAATAGATTTTGTCTGTGTTTAAATTGTGAATTCTGGGAGATTCTCTCACTGCTAACTTACCTGACGAAGGAGCGAACTGCTCCGAAAGCTTGTAAAATTAAATAAATCTGTTGGACTATAACCTGGTGTTGTGCGACTTCTCATTTTTAACATTCAAGAAGCATTTAGATGAGCACTTGAAACGCCATAGCATACAAGGCTACGGACCAAGTGCTGGAAAATGGGATTAGAATAGACAGGGCTTGATGGCCGGTGCGGACACGATGGGCCGAAGGGCCTCTTTCTGTGCTGTATAACTCTATGACTCTAATATACGAGTTGCTTTCCTAATTGCTTGCTGTACTTGCATGTTAACTTTCAGTGATTCATGTACAAGGACACCCAGGTCCCTCTGAACACCAACATTTCCCAATCTCTCACCATTTAAAAAATACTCTGCTTTTCTATTTTCCTACCAAAGTGGATAACTTCACATTTCTCCACATTATATTCCATTTGCCATGTTCTTGCCCACTCACTTAGCCTGTCTATATCCCCTTGAAGCCTCCTCACAACTTACATTCCCACCCAGCTTTGTATCATCAGCAAACTTGGATATATTACATTTGGTCCCCTCATCCAAATCATCGATGTAGATTGTGAATAGCTGAGGCCCAAGCACTGATCCTTGCGGTACCCCACTAGTTACAGCCTGCCAACCCGAAAATGACCTGTTTATTCCTACTCTCTGTTTTCTGTCCGTTAACCAATCCTCAATCCATGCTAGTATATTACCCCCAATCCCATGAGCCCTAATTTTGTTTTTAATAAGCTCTTGTGTGGCACATTATCGAATGCTTTCTGAAAATCCAAATACACCACATCCACTGGTTCCCCCTTATCTATTCTGCTAGTTACATCCCCAAAAACACGATTTCCCTTTCATAAATCCGTGTTGACTCTGCCCAATCCTATTATTATTTTCTAAGTGCCCTCTTACCATAGAAACATGATGTGGAGATGCCGTCTGGCGTTGATGCATTTCCTGACAGCTTGAGCTTACATGTCAAGCATAGAAACATAGGAGCAGGAGTAGGCCATTCGGCCCCTCGAGCCTGCTCCGCCATTCAATGCGATCATGGCTGATCATCCAAATTCAGTACCCTGTCCCTGCTTTCTCCCCATATCCCTTGATCCCCTTAGCCTTAAGAAATATATCTAACTCCTTCTTGAATATATTTAATGAATTGGACTCAACTGTCTTCTGTGGTAGAGAATTCTACAGGTTCACCACTCTCTGGGTGAAGAAATTCCTCCTCATCGCAGTCCTAAATGGCTTACCCCTTATCTTTAGACTGTGACCCTTGGTTCTGGACTCCCCCGCCATCGGGAACATCCTTCCTGCGTCTAGTCCTGTTAGAATTTTATAAGTTTCAATGAGATCCCCTCTCATTCTTCTAAACTCTAGCGAATACAAGCCCAATCGACCCAATCTCTCTTCATACGTCATTCCTGCCATCCCAGGTATCAGTCTGGTGAATCTTCGTTGCACTTCCTCCATGGCAAGAACATCCTTCCTCAGATAAGGCGACCAAAACGGCACACAATACTCAAGGTGTGGTCTCACCAAGGTCCTGTACAACTGCAGCAAGACATCCTTGCTCCTGTACTCGAATCCTCTCGCTATGAAGGCCAACATACCATTTGCCTTCTTAACTGCCTGCTGCACCTGCATGCTTACCTTCAGCGACTGGTGCACAAGGACTCCCAGATCTGGCTATGATAAATTGACCCTTAGTGTTAGGGGGGATTAAATATGTGGGGTTATGGGGATAGGATGGGATATGTTAGGGGGAATTAAATACGTGGGGTTATGGGGGTAGGGTGGGATATGTGTACTGTGGGGATTAAAGCAGGGACAGGGTACTGGATTTGGATGATCAGCCATGATCGTATTGAATGGCGGAGCAGGCTCGACGGGCCGAATGGCCTACTCCTGCTCCTAGATTCTATGTTTCTATGTTTCCCCTTTTCCCAATCTATTGCCGTTCAGATACTAATCTGCCTTCCTGTTTTTGCCACCAAAGTGGATAACCTCGCATTTATCCACATTATACTGCATCTGCCATGCATCTGCCCAATCACCCAACCTGTCCAAATCATACTGGAGTTTCTCTGCATCCTCCTCACAGCACACACGCCCACCCAGCTTTGTGTCGTCTGCAAACTTGGAGATATTACATCTAGTTCCCTCGTCTAGATCATTTATATATATATTGTGAATAACTGGGGTCCTAGCACCGATCCCTGTGGTACCCCACTAGTCACTGCCTGCCACTCGGAAAAAGACCCGTTTATTCCAACTCTTTGCTTCCTGTCTGCCAACCAGTTCTCTATCCAAATCAGTACCTTACCCTCAATCCCATGTGCTTTAACTTTGCACGCTAATCTCTTATGCGGGACCTTATCGAAAGCCTTCTGAAAGTCCAAATACACCACATCCACTGGTTCTCCCTTATCTATTCTACCAGTTACATCCTCAAAAAATTCCAGTAGGTTAGTCAAGCATGATTTACCTTTTGTAAATCCATGTTGACTTTGTCCGATCCTGTCACTGTTTTCCAAGTGCTCTGCTATTACATCTTTTATAATGGACTCTAGCATTTTGCCCACTACCGATGTCAGGCTTACCGGTCTATAATTCCCCGTTTTCTCTCTCCCACCTTTTTTAAATAGTGGGGTTACATTAGCTACCCTCCAATCCATGGGAACTGTTCCAGAGTCTATAGAGTTTTGGAAGATGACCAGCAATGCATCTACTATTTCTAGGGCCACTTCCTTAAGTACCCTAGGATGTAGTTTATCAGGCCCTGGGGATTTATCGGCCTTCAATCCTGTCAATTTCCCCAACACCATTTCCCTACAAATACTGATTTCATTCAGTTCCTCCCTCTCATTAGACCCTATGTTCCCCGACATCTCTGGGAGGTTATTTGTGTCCTCCTTTGTGAAGACAGAACCAAACCACGTCTTTAATAATAGATTCTAGCATTTTCCCTGCTACTGATGTCAGGCTAACTGGTCTGTAGTTCCACGTTTTCTCTCTCCCTCCTTTCTTAAATAGTAGGGTTACATTTGCTACCTTCCAATCCACGGGAACCGTTCTAGAATCTATGGAATTTTGGAAATTGACAACCAATGCATCCACTATCTCTATAGCCACCTCTTTCAAAACCCTAGGATGTAGGCCATCAGTTCCAGGGGATTTATCGGCTTTCAGTCCCATTAATTTCTCCAGTACTATTTTTTTACTAATACTAATTTCTTTCAGTTCCTCATTCTCGCTAGACCCTTGGTTCTCCACTATTTCCGGGAAGTTTTATGCGTCTTCTTCCGTGAAGACAGACACAAAGTATTTGTTTAATTTCTCTGCCATTTCCTTATTCCCCATTATAATTTCTCCTGTCTCAGCCTGTAAGGGACCCACATTTACTTTTGCTAATCTTTTCATTTTTACATACCTCTAGAAGCTTTTACAGTCTGTTTTTATGTCTCTCACTAGTTTACTCTCATATTCTATTTTCCCTTTCTTTATCAATTTCTTGGTCCTCCTTTGCTGGATTCTAAAATCCTCCCAATCCTCAGGCTTACTAATCTTTTTGGCAACATTATAAGCCTCTTCCTTTGATCTAATACTATCTTTAACTTCTCTTATTGTTTATTCAGGGTAAGGGTCACTCACTGTGTAACTGTACAGAGTCCACTGTTTATTCAGGGTAAGGGTCACTTGCTGTGTAACTGTACAGAGTCCACTGTTTATTCAGCAGGGTAAGGGTCACTCACTGTGTAACAGTACAGAGTTGCTGTTTATTCAGCAGGGTAAGGGTCACTCACTGTGTAACAGTACAGTCACTGTTTATTCAGCAGGGTAAGGGTCACTCACTGTGTAACAGTACAGAGTCACTGTTTATTCAGCAGGGTAAGGGTCACTCACTGTAACTGTACAGAGTCACTGTTTATTCAGCAGGGTAAGGATCACTCACTGTGTAACTGTACAGAGTCACTGTTTATTCAGCAGGGTAAGGATCACTCACTGTGTAACTGTACAGAGTCAGTTTATTCAGCAGGGTAAGGATCACTCACTGTAACTGTACAGAGTCACTGTTTATTCAGCAGGGTAAGGATCACTCACTGTATAACTGTACAGAGTCACTGTTTATTCAGCAGGGTACGGCTTAATTATTAGCCCTAGTGATTTGATCCAGAGATACACAGAGTCTGTGCCCACTGGGATGCGTTTCTTTGCCCAGGTGCTCTCACTGGGCACTGCCACCTCCCTGTGCCGACCCAGATCGGGTGTGCTGACTGGCACTTAGCGTGCCGCCTCTTACGCGCTGCTGGAGGTGGTGCAGGGGACGGCGGAGTCTAAGTGGATAGGAGCAGGGACCTGTGCGTGTGCTGAGCCCTACCATGCTTTGAGTCTGCGAAACGCACGGCCAGCGAGCAGCGGGATTGGGAACGGACCCTGAATAAACAGGGTAGTGTGCACCCCCGCCACCCCACTCCGCCCCCGGTTCCCACCTCCCCCCGCTGAAGGTGCGGCCTCTCGCTGGGGTTCAGGTGCGAGCTGTCCTTCACTGCCTCACCAGGTGGGGCCCTCATTCACGTGTCAGCCCAGACAATCGGCACCGGCTGCCTGCTCAACCGGGAAAGCCCTCACGCCCAAGTCCAATCCTGCCCTTACCCGATGGGAGCTTCCAGCGATGGCCCTGGCCAGCCATCGGGGGCAGGAACCCTGGCTGGTTTCCCCGCCCACCACCCTCCCTAAACCCGGGGTTTGCGGAGGCCAATATGGGTGCCAGGCCGAGACCAGAGAGCCCAAGCCAGGCCGGGAATCGCTTTGCCCCATTAACTGCAAAGGAACTTGAATGTAGGATTTCAGATAATTATCTTACTACAATTGTACAGGGCCTTGGTGAGACCGCACCTGGAGTACTGTGCACAGTTTTGGTCTCCTTATTTGAGGAAGGATATACTTGCCTTGGAGGCAGTGCAATGAAGGTTCATTAGATTGATCCCTGGGATGAGAGGGCTGTCCTATGAGGAGAGATTGAGTAGATTGGGCCTATACTCTCTGGACTTTAGAAGAATAGAGGTGATCTCATTGAAACATAAGATTCTGAGGGGGATTGACAGGGTAGATGCAGGGAGGATGTTTCCCCTGGCTGGGGAGTCTAGAACCAGGGGTCACAGTCTCAGGATAAGGGGTTGGCCATTGAGGACTGAGATGAGGAGAAATTTCTTCACTCAGGGGGTGGTGAATCTTTGGAATTCTCTGCCCCAGAGGGCTGTGGATGCTCAGTCGTTGAGTATATTCAAGGCCGAGATAAATAGATTTTTGGATCGAGGAATCAAGGGATATGGGGATAGTGCAGGAAAGTGGAGATGAGGTCAAAGATCAACCATGATCTTATTGAATGGCGGAGCAGGCTTGAGGGGCCGAATGGCCGACTCCTGCTCCTAATTCTTATGTTCTTATGGACATTTTCCTTTCTTTGTTCCACGACTTTGCTCAAGAATTTGTCGCAGTAATGTAGCCGCTTCTCAGAACCTCCCTCCCTCCGGGACACCCTTGATTGGCTGGGCCGGTCTCTGGGCAGACGCGCAAAGTTCCTCTGCCATGCGTGTTAACCCTTTCCCTGCTCTTCTGTAATAAGCAATTCTCAATTACCATCCCCCCACTCCCACACACGGGCGCGGATGCGGACCTCCGCCTCGTGGACTTGTTCCTGGGGCTGGCCAAGCGGCCTGTTCTCCCGGTTCAGGTTGGACGCGGCCCGTGGGGGGGGTGGTTGGTCGCTCCGCCCGTCTCTCCTCCGCGGTCTGGTCCGCGCCCGGGCGCCCCTGGAAAGGGAGCACGTGGTGTCTGTCGATGTGTTTGAGGCTGGCCGCGCGCGGAGGGATTGGTGAACACCGCCAACAAAGTCATAATTTAAACGAGTGCGTTTCCGATAGTTTGAAGGTTTAGTTATTATCAGCTGTGCCCCTCAAGAAAGGGACCACTTCAGTTTCTATCTTCACTTTGATGACACTGGGGCAACACACAGGAACTTACAGCGTTACGGACAGGAAGCGGGGCAGAGGGATTAAGCATAACTGCCCTTTCAAAGAGCCAGCACAGGCACGATGAGCCAAATGGTCTCCTTCTGTGCTAAATTCCAAGATTCTATAAACATTAAAAGAGGCACACAGGCACTGACTCTCACTGGGGTACAGTTCCACACACTGACTCTCACTGGGGTACAGTTCCACACACTGACTCTCACTGGGGTACAGTTCCACAGACACTGACTCTCACTGGGGTACAGTTCCACAGACACTGACTCTCACTGGGGTACAGTTCCACAGACACTGACTCTCGCTGGGGTACAGTTCCACAGACTCTCACTGGGGTACAGTTGCACAGACACTGACTCTCACTGGGGTACAGTTCCACAGACACTGACTCTCACTGGGGTACAGTTCCACAGACACTGACTATCACTTGGGTACAGTTCCACAGACATTGACTATCACTGGGGTACAGTTCCACAGACACTGACTCTCACTGGGGTACAGTTCCACAGACACTGACTCTCACTGGGGTACAGTTCCCCAGACACTGACTCTCACTGGGGTACTGTTCCACAGACATTGACTATCACTGGGGTACTGTTCCACAGACATTGACTATCACTGGGGTACAGTTCCACAGACACTGACTCTCACTGGGGTACAGTTCCACACACTGACTCTCACTGGGGTACAGTTCCACAGACACTGACTCTCACTGGGGTACAGTTCCACAGACACTGACTCTCACTGGGGTACAGTTCCACAGACACTGACTCTCACTGGGGTACAGTTCCACAGACACTGACTCTCGCTGGGGTACAGTTCCACAGACTCTCACTGGGGTACAGTTCCACAGACAGTGACTCTCACTGGGGTACAGTTGCACAGACACTGACTCTCACTGGGGTACAGTTCCACAGACACTGACTCTCACTGGGGTACAGTTCCACAGACACTGACTATCACTTGGGTACAGTTCCACAGACATTGACTCTCACTGGGGTACAGTTCCACAGACACTGACTCTCACTGGGGTACAGTTCCACAGACACTGACTCTCACTGGGGTACAGTTCCCCAGACACTGACTCTCACTGGGGTACTGTTCCACAGACATTGACTATCACTGGGGTACTGTTCCACAGACATTGACTATCACTGGGGTACAGTTCCACAGACACTGACTCTCACTGGGGTACAGTTCCACAGACACTGACTCTCACTGGGGTACAGTTCCACAGACACTGACTCTCACTGGGGTACAGTTCCACACACACTGACTCTCACTGGGGTACAGTTCCACAGACACTGACTCTCACTGGGAGCTGCAGTTCCGCTGAGCTCCACCGGGGGAAGCGCTGCACTGCTGGGCAGGCGGCTCCGGGTGGCGCTGTCGTCGGAGGCTGTGGCCCCGCAGCAGGAGGAGGAGGATTGGGGGGGGGGCGTTCGCGGGGGAGGATGGGATCGGGGATTTCCCCGGCCTTCAGTGGAGGCGGAGCGGCCAGTGAGAGAGAGCGGCAGCGGGGCTTGTGAGGAGCGGTGAGTCCCGAGCGGGACCGATTTTTAGCCGGGCGGCTGTGATTAATTGGGGTGGGTTGACGAGAATTAGAAGCGGGGAGTGTGGTAGTGGTGTGTGGGGGGGAAAAGCCGGGTATTTTTTTCCCTCTCCCCTCACCGGGAGCCCGAGGCCTAGGCCCGGGCCGGGGAGAGCGAAGCCCCGGCGCTCTCGGGCGGGGGGGGAGCCGCTCCCGCTCCCGCTCTGAGAGCCTCGCCGCCGCGCCGCGCTTTTTTCACCCCCCCCGCGTGCCGGAGTCACTGCGCAGGCGCGCTGCACCCCCCCCCCCCCCCCGGGGCGTGTACCAATAATTTGGCGGGGGGGAGTTGGGTTATCATCCCCGGCAGCAATCAGCGGAGCGGCCCCTCGGTAAGCGGGCTGCTTCCATTTTTTTTAAGTATCATTTCTCGCACTCATTTTGGGCCGCTCGCGCACTCTGGGCTGGTGTTTGACTCGATTATAATTTATCTTTCATTCTGTTCCCTCCCGTTCTCTCTTTTGGTTCTAACCCGAGACGCAACCATTGTTTGGGTGAAGGGGGGGTGTGGCACGTTCACTGAGTTGCTAAACTGTTTAATTTCTGTCGCAGAGCTTTGCCGTCGGCGAGAGAAGAAATTTCAGATCTATTTTTTTTCTGCTTCCTGTTTGTCCAAAACAAGAGGCTGCGAAGTTTCGGCACGTGGTTCCCCGCCCCCCTCCTGCCGGTAAGTGTTTTTGTTTCTGCCGCCGACGTCCTCGGCGGACTGCGGCTTCCGCTGGCGACGTCCTGGCAACGTCAGTGGGCGGGGCCTGTTGCCAGGGCGATTAGGTTATTTCCCCCGCAGCACCATTCACACCTCGCCTGCAGGTGGCAGCAGAGGGCCAGTGGCTGCCACTCTGGCCCCTGGACTGGATTGCAAAGTGGGCAAGAGTGGGTGACACTCTCAGGATAGAACAGGGTACTTTTTAAATGGTGAAAAGCTAGAAACAGTGGATGTCCAAAGAGACTTTGGGGGGGGGGGGGGCAGGTACATAGATCATTAAAATGTCATGGACAGGTCCAGAAAAGAATCAAAGAGGCTAATGGAATGCTGGCCTTTATATCTCGAGGACGAGAATACAAGGGGGTAGAAGTTATGCTGCAGCTGTACAAAACACTGGTTAGACCACACCTGGAGCACTGTGAGCAGTTCTGGGCCCCACACCTTAGGAAGGATATATTGGCCTTGGAGGGAGTGCAGCGTAGGTTTACCAGAATGATACCCAGACTTCAAGGGTTAAGTTTTGAGGAGAGATTACACAAACTAGGGTTGTGTTCCCTGGAATTTAGAAGGTTAAGGAGTGATCTGATCGGAGTTTTCAGGATATTAAGGGGAACAGACAGGGTAGATAGAGAGAAACTATTTCCGCTGGTTGGGGAGTCTAGGACTAGGGGGCATAGTCTAAAAATTAGAGCCAGACCTTTCAGGAGTGAAGTTAGGAAACACTTCTACACACAAAGGGTGGTAGAAGTTTGGAACTCTCTTCCGCAAACGGCAATTGATGCTAGATCAATTGTTAATTCAAAATCTGAGATTGATAGATATTTCTTAACCAATATATGGATATGGGGCAAAGGTGAGTATATGGAGTTAGGTCACAGATCAGCCATGATCTCATTGAATGGCAGAACAGGCTCGAGGGGCTGAATGGCCTCCTCTTGTTCTTATGTTAGTCACAGAGTAAAGCTCCCTCTACACTGTCACATGAAACACTCCCAGGGCAGGTATAGCACGGGTTAGATACAGAGTAAAGCTCCCTCTACACTGTCACATCAAACACTCCCAGGGCAGGTACAGCACGGGTTAGATACAGAGTAAAGCTCCCTCTACACTGTCCCATCAAACACTCCCAGGACATGTACAACACGGGTTAGATACAGAGTAAAGCTCCCTCTACACTGTCCCATCAAACACTCCCAGGGCAGGTACAGCACGGGTTAGATACAGAGTAAAGCTCCCTCTACACTGTCCCTTCAAACACCTCCAGGGCAGGTACAGCACGAGTTAGATACAGAATAAAGCTCCCGCTACACTGTCCAGTGAAACACTCAGATTGGTCACTGTGATTCTGGGTTTACTCGTGTTCCTTTCGCTCCTCTCTCTGCAGTGTTGGAGAATCTGCCTGTTGCCGTGGTTACCTGCTCTCGCTGTCAGATGCAATGTCGGAAAGTCAGTTGGAGGAGCCCCTGAGCCAGGAGACGTTCTGCGAGCTGTGGAACTCGTGAGTC
Organism: Squalus acanthias; assembly: GCA_030390025.1. NCBI lineage: Eukaryota > Metazoa > Chordata > Chondrichthyes > Squaliformes > Squalidae > Squalus > Squalus acanthias. The sequence goes on from JASTWF010000040.1 coordinate 2,345,735, forward strand.
TCTTGCTGTTGAAATGGTTTCGCCAATCCTGGGTCATGGTCCCGGAACAATTCTCCTTCCCCGCTTCCGAAGGCGCCAACCTCGCTGCGATAAGGGATCCCTGGGCCACTGGCCGCCCAAAATGGCTATTCTTCACGTGTGTGTGTGTGTGAGCCCAGTGGGCTGGCTATTCCACTGCATGGGGCATCACAGTTCAGTCCACTCTTGACTGTGGAGCGGGGGTGGGGGGCGAGTTCGGTCCCTAACCCAGGGGCACATTGTAGCCATTAGTACCGTCCAGCCTGAGACCAGCTGTCAGCACAGACCAGTCGGCAGCTCAGTGTCGCACCCCCCCCTCCCCCCCAGCCCCTCGAATGGATTTCTGTGCGCCGCACTGCCCTGTAAATCAACAACGAATGTGTTTGCTTCTGCCCTCAGGCTCCAGCTTCCGTCGTCGGAGCTGAATGTCAACGTGGGACTGGAGAATGAGCTGCCGATGTGGGTGAGTGTGTGTGGGGGTGGAGGGTTGTGAGGTCCAGGCTGCAGCCTGTAATGCTGGGACGGCACCAAGCAGGGAGTGGGCCCGGAGCCTGTATCCCGGGGGGCGGGAGTGGGCCCGGAGCCTGTATCCCAGGGGGCGGGAGTGGGCCCGGGGCCTGTATCCCAGGGGCGGGAATGGGCCCGGGACCTGTATCCCGGGGGGCGGGAGTGGGCCCGGGGACTGTATCCCAGGGGCGGGAATGGGCCCGGGGCCTGTATCCCGGGGGGCGGGAGTGGGCCCGGAGTCTGGATCCCAGGAGTGGGCTGGAGCCTGTATCCCGGAGGTGGGAGTAGGCCTGGGGCCTGTATCCCGGGGGGCGGGAGTGGGCCTGGATCCTGGGAGCGGGAGTGGGCCCGGAGCCCGTGTCCCGGGGGGCGGGCCCGGAGCCTGGATCCCGGGGGGCGGGCCCGGAGCCTGGATCCCGGGAGTGGGCCCGGAGCCTGGATCCCGGGAGTGGGCCCGGAGCCTGGATCCCGGGAGTGGGCCCGGAGCCTGGATCCCGGGAGTGGGCCCGGAGCCTGGATCCCGGGAGTGGGCCCGGAGCCTGGATCCCGGGAGTGGGCCCGGAGCCTGGATCCCGGGAGTGGGCCCGGAGCCTGGATCCCGGGAGTGGGCCCGGAGCCTGGATCCCGGGAGTGGGCCCGGAGCCTGGATCCCGGGAGTGGGCCCGGAGCCTGGATCCCGGGAGTGGGCTCGGAGCCTGGATCCCGGGAGTGGGCCCGGAGCCTGGATCCCGGGAGTGGGCCCGGAGCCTGGATCCCGGGAGTGGGCCCGGAGCCTGGATCCCGGGAGTGGGCCCGGAGCCTGGATCCCGGGAGTGGGCCCGGAGCCTGGATCCCGGGAGTGGGCCCGGAGCCTGGATCCCGGGAGTGGGCCCGGAGCCTGGATCCCGGGAGTGGGCCCGGAGCCTGGATCCCGGGAGTGGGCCCGGAGCCTGGATCCCGGGAGTGGGCCCGGAGCCTGGATCCCGGGAGTGGGCCCGGAGCCTGGATCCCGGGAGTGGGCCCGGAGCCTGGATCCCGGGAGTGGGCCCGGAGCCTGGATCCCGGGAGTGGGCCCGGAGCCTGGATCCCGGGAGTGGGCCCGGAGCCTGGATCCCGGGAGTGGGCCCGGAGCCTGGATCCCGGGAGTGGGCTCGGAGCCTGGATCCCGGGAGTGGGCCCGGAGCCTGGATCCCGGGAGTGGGCCCGGAGCCTGGATCCCGGGAGTGGGCCCGGAGCCTGGATCCCGGGAGTGGGCCCGGAGCCTGGATCCCGGGAGTGGGCCCGGAGCCTGGATCCCGGGAGTGGGCCCGGAGCCTGGATCCCGGGAGTGGGCCCGGAGCCTGGATCCCGGGAGTGGGCCTGGATCCCGGGAGTGGGCCCGGAGCCTGGATCCCGGGAGTGGGCCCGGAGCCTGGATCCCGGGAGTGGGGCCGGAGCCTGGATCCCGGGAGTGGGGCCGGAGCCTGGATCCCGGGAGTGGGGCCGGAGCCTGGATCCCGGGATTGGGCCGGAGCCTGGATCCCGGGAGTGGGCCCGGAGCCTGGATCCCGGGAGTGGGCCGGAGCCTGTTATTTATGTCACCTTTGGCCTGTGTAGCAGGGCAGTGTCTGGTTCCCTGTTCCCCAGCTCTCGCTGGGCCAGTTTGGGCGGGGGCGAATTGAGGGAGAGGTGTCAGTCTGACTGTTGCTTATTATTTTTTTTTCTCCCCCCTCAAGCCGGCTCTGGTGGGCCTGGACATCAACGCCACGATGGAGGAGCTGGACGCCGTGAGCAACAGCAACAATTCCCTGGACTGCCCAGATCATGACAACCCGGTACCCCGGCCCTGCTCCTCCCAAGCCGGACTGGGCACGGACTGCCCCATCGCGCCCACCTCCACCGTCCTCGCCACCACCGACTACCCGGGCCTGCACCAGTTCCAACTTCGCTTCCAGCAGTCCAGCACTGCCAAGTCGGTCACTTGCACGGTGAGAGTCTCAGACCAAAGGCCTCCCCCACCTCGATACCGCGATACACATTCCCGCTAACATTGCTCTGAATGCGTGTCGTTGCCATATTTCTCTTTGCACACGGTCTCTCCTTTTATCTGGTGTCAGCACCCTCGCCTCTGAGTCAGAAGGTCGTGGGTTCGAATCCCACTCCAGAGACTTGAGCACAAAAATCCAGGCTGACACTCCAGTGCAATACTGAGGGAGCTCTGCACTGTCGGAGGGGCAGTACTGAGGGAGCTCTACACTGTCGGAGGGGCAGTACCGAGGGAGCTCTACACTGTCGGAGGGGCGGTACTGAGGGAGCGCCGCACTGTCGGAGGGGCAGTACTGAGGGAGCGCCGCACTGTCTGAGGGGCAGTACTGAGGGAGCACCGCACTGTCGGAGGGGCAGTACTGAGGGAGCGCCGCACTGTCGGAGGGGCAGTACTGAGGGAGCGACGCACTGTCGGAGGGGCAGTACTGAGGGAGCGCCGCACTGTTGGAGGGCCAGTACTGAGGGAGCGCCGCACTGTCGGAGGGGCAGTACTGAGGGAGCTCTGCACTGTCGGAGGGGCAGTACTGAGGGAGCGCCGCACTGTCTGAGGTGCCGTCTTTCAGATGAGACGTTAAACGAGGCCCCTTTGCTCTCCCAGGTGGACGTAAAAGATCCCACGGCCACTATTTCGAAGAAGAGCAGGGGAGTTCTCCCCGGTGTCCTGGGGCCAATATTTATCCCTAAAGCAACATCACTAAAACAGATGAACTGGTCATTATCACCTTGCTGTTTGTGGGAGCTTGCTGTGCACAAATGGCTGCCGTGTTTCCCACATTACAACAGTGACCACACTTCAAAAAGTACTTCATTGGCTGTAAAGCGCTTTGGGACGTCCGGAGGCCGTGAATGGTGCTGGAGAAATGCAAGTCTTTTTGAGATCTAATTTCTCTCCCGTTTTACCTATTTGAAAATTAGAAAGCGAACCTTTAAGCGCGGCCACTGATTAATGAACCGAATCTGCTCATTGTGGCCAGGCGGCTCTCTCCAGTTCTTGGATGGTCGCTGGTGTTCGAAAGGGTGCAGGCGCTCGGGTAGAATAGCCAGCTTAAACCGCAAGTCGCAGCTTACCTTTCTCGACGTGGTCGCGGTCTGAAGTTCGCGCTCCCCTTCCCGAATTCTCCCGTCCCACGGCGCTGCCTCTCCCTCGCTGTCGGGTTTGTCCCTTCGCGGCTTGAGTTTGCTCCGTGAAAGAGGACAGAGAGAGAGAGAGGAGAGCTGTAACCCTTTGAGGCAGCTCAGAGGAAGTGGGGCAGGCATGACCGGGCATGTTGTGGCTGCAGTTCTAAGCCGATTGTCTCCTCCCACCCTCTCTCTCTCCACTCCTGCCTTGTAATCTAGCCGATACTCACTCACTCAAGCCTGGTTGTGGTGTGTGTGTGTGGGACTGGGTTCTCTCTCTGTCTGTATCTGTATCTCTTCTGTGTGTGTGTGTGTCTCTCTCTCTGTCTCTCTCTTTCTCTGTCTCTGTCTCTCTCTCTCTGTCTCTCTCTCTGTCTCTCTCTCTGTCTCTCTCTGTCTCTGTCTCTGTCTCTCTCTCTGTCTCTGTCTCTGTCTCTGTCTCTGTCTCTCTCTCTCTGTCTCTCTCTCTGTCTCTCTCTCTGTCTGTCTCTGTCTCTGTCTCTCTCTCTGTCTCTGTCTCTGTCTCTGTCTCTGTCTCTCTCTCTGTCTCTCTCTCTCTGTCTCTCTCTCTCCTAAACCCACCATGCCGTCTTCTGCCGGCTTCCTGCCGGCCGCGCAGTCGGATTTGGTCAGGCTGCCTGTCTGGATTTGGTGGAGGCCCCGGGTTAGCGTGCGAGTGGTTACGCTGCGACGCCTCTCTGGCCGGCCTCCCGTGGGAGTAGAGGAGCTTCGAGGAGAGACCGGGGCGCTGGTTCGCCTGCGGGTAGAGGTCAGTCGCGTCGCCGGTCAGTTCCCCCAGCGTCGCCCCGGTGTCTGGGTTCCGCCCCCGGCAGTGCCGGTGGGTGCAGGGCTGCGGTTCCCGTCCTTCCCCGCCCCCCCCCCCCCGGACACCAGCTCCTGTATCCTGCCTCACTCGGGCCTGTTCTTTACTCGGGAGCCAAGACTGTGACTGACCCCTGTGGCTGAATAGCAAATCTCGGATCAGCTGAGGTCGGGCACCTGTTAAATCGTGAAACTGCTGAAGGAGTTCGCCGGCGGGGCAGGGGGCAAATCGGGAATTTTAGGAGATCGGGAATTAAACGGGGAATTGGAGGAGGGAGGAATTAAAGAAAGAAAGACTCCCATTTCTCCAGCACCTTTCACGACCACCGGACGTCCCAAAGCCCTTTCCAGCCAATGAAGTACTTTTTTGAAGTGTAGTCACTTGTTCTAATGTGGGATACTGGGAATTGGAGGAATGGAGGGGAGACGGGGAATTCTGGTGTGTGACGTCACTGCCGGATGGCAATGGCTGGGATCCCAGCTTCAGTCACTGGGTAGATCTTCACTGAGTGCCGATCGATTCTTGCCTCAGCTCATCCGCTGCTGAAACCCTCATCCATGCCTTTGTTACCTCGAGACTCGACTATTCCAACGCACTCCTGGCTGGTCTCCCACATTCCACCCTACGTAAACTTGAGGTCATCCAAAACTCGGCTGCCCCCGTATCCTAACTCGCACCAAGTCCCGTTCGCCCATCACCCCCTGTGCTCGCTGACCTACATTGGCTCCCGGTTAAGCAACGCCTCGATTTTAACATTCTCATCCTTGTTTTCAAAGCCCTCCATGGCCCTCGTCCCTCCCTATCTCTGTAACCTCCTCCAGCCCCACAACCCCCCGAGATATCTGCGCTCCTCTAATTCTGCCCTCTTGAGCATCCCTGATTATAATCGCTCAACCATTGGTGGCCGTGCCTTCTGTTGCCTAGGCCCTGAGCTCTGGAATTCCCTCCCTAAACCTCTCCGCCTCTCTACCTCTCTTTCCTCCTTTAAGACGCTCCTTAAAACCTACCTCTTTGACCAAGCTTTTGGTCACCTGCCCTAATTTCTCCTTATGTGGCTCGGTGTCAAATTTTTTGTCTTATACAGTTTTAAAGTGTGTGCAGGGACAGAGGGACCTGGGAGTTAATGTGCAAAGCATATGGGATCTTGGGCTTCATAAATAGAGGTATTGAGTACAAAAGTAGAGAAGTTATGCTGAACCTTTATAAAGCGCTGGTTAAGCCACAACTGGAGTATTGCGTCCAGTTCTAGTCACCGCACTTTAGGAAGGATGTGAAGGCCCTCGAGAATGTGCAGAGGAGATTTACCACAATGGTTCCGGGGATGGGGGGATCTTAGCTACAAGGACAGGTTGGAGAAGCTGGATTTGTTTTCATTAGAGCAAAGGAGGTTGAGGGGTGATTTGATAAGAGGTGTACAAGATTATGACGGGTTTGGATAGGCTAGACGGGGAAAAGCTGTTCCCACTAGTTGATGGTACAAGGACTAGGGGACACAGATTTAAGGTTTTGGGCAAGAGATACAGGGGGGATGTGAGGAAAAACCTTTTTACGCAGCGAGTGGTGAGGACCTGGAACTCGCTGCCGACGGAAGTGGTGGAAGCGGAGACACTCAATGTTTTCAAGGGGAGACTGGATAGGCACTTGAGGGAAATAAACTTGCAGGGCTACGGGGATAGAGCGGGGGAAATGGGACTGACTGGATTGCTCTGCAGAGAGCTGGCACGGACTCGATGGGCCGAATGGCCTCCTTCTGTGCCGTTATGACTATATAATCGCTCATGTGAAGCGCCTTGGGACGTTTTACTACGTTAAAGGCGCTATGTGAATACAAGCTGTTGTTGTTGATTCCTCCCTCATGCAATGTTTCTCTCTCCCTCTCTCCCTGCAGTACTCACCCACCTTGAACAAGTTGTTCTGCCAGTTAGCCAAGACCTGCCCCGTCCAGGTGAGCGTGGCCTCCGCGCCGCCCGCGGGGTCGCTGCTCCGCGCCACCGCCGTTTACAAGAAATCTGAGCACGTGGCAGAGGTGGTGAAGAGGTGTCCGCATCACGAGCGCAGCTCGGAGAACGATGATGGTGAGCGTCCGGCTTTCGACGTCAGGCACCCGCTGTAGGGGCCTGGGGGAGAGGGAGGGCGGGCGGGGGCAATCGCAGATTCGAATATTCTCCCAGCGGTTTAGCCTCAGAGTATTCTGTCGCGAGTTACCATCACCGAATCCCCCGCCATCAACATCCTGGGGGTCACCATTAACCAGAAACTTAACTGGACCAGCCACGTAAATACTGTGGCTACAAGAGCAGGTCAGAGGCTGGGTATTCTGGAGCGAGTGTCTCACCTCCTGACTCCCCAAAGCCTTTCCACCATCTACAAGGCACAAGTCAGGAGTGTGATGGAATGCTCTCCACTTACCTGGATGAGTGCAGCTCCAACAACACTCAAGAAGCTCGACACCATCCAGGACAAAGCAGCCCGCTTGATTGGCACCCCATCCACCACCTTAAACATTCACTCCCTCCACCACCGGCGCACCGTGTCTGCAGTGTGCACCATCTACAAGATGCACTGCAGCAACTCGCCAAGGCTTCTTCGGCAGCACCTCCCAAACCCGCGACCTCCTCCACCTAGAAGGACAAGGGCAGCAGGTGCATGGGAACACCACCACCTCCAAGTTCCCCTCCAAGTCACACACCATCCTGACTTGGAAATATATCGGCCGTTCCTTCATCGTCGCTGGGTCAAAATCCTGGAACTCCCTCCCTAACAGCGCTGTGGGAGCACCTTCACCACACGGACTGCAGCGGTTCAAGAAGGCGGCTCACCACCACCTTCTCGAGGGCGATTAGGGGATGGGCAATAAATGCCGGCCTTGCCAGCGACGCCCGCATCCCATGAATGAAATTTTTTTTTAATTGCCCCTAAAAGCAGTTGGCATCCAGCCTCACCTCGTCAGCCTTGGCCAACTCCCTGCCCCGTGAACTCTGGGCCTCCTACCCCGGCCGTGAGGTGTGACCGAGCCGGGATTCAGGGAATCAGCACAGAATCATAGAAATTTACAGCACGGAAAGAGGCCATTCGGCTCATCGTGTCTGTGCCGGCCGATAAAGAGCCATCCATCCTAATCCCACTTTCCAGCTCTTGAAGTGCCGTAACCGACAGGGCTACGGACCAAGTGCCTATCCAAGTACTTTTTAAATGTGATGAGGGTTTCTGCCTCTACCACCCTTTCAGGCAGTGAGTTCCAGACCCCCACCACCCTCTGGGTGAAAAAAGTTCTCTTCAACTCCCCTCTAATCCTTCTCCCAATTACTTTAAATCTGTGCCCCCTGGTTATTGACCTCTCTGCTAAGGGAAATAGGTCCTTGCTATCCACTCTATCTAGGCCCCTCATCATTTTATACACCTCAGTCAAGTCTCCCCTCAGCCCCCTGTGCTCCAAAGAAAACAACCCCAGCCTCTCCAATATTTCCTCATAGCTAAAATTCTCCAGCCCCGGCAACATCCTCGTAAATCCAGGCAACGACCTCCTAAAAGGATGGATTGGGCTGGATAGCTCTTTGTCGGCCGGCGCAGACACGATGGGCCGAATGGCCTCTCCGTGCTGTAAATTTCTATGATTCTATGCTGATTCCCTGAATCCCGCCTCGGTCACACATCACGGATGGAGGTGATGGAATGTTATTCGGAGACCGGATTCTCCCAGAACATAAGAACATAAGAAGTAGGAGCAGGAATAGGCCACTTGGCCCCTCGAGCCTGCTCCGCCATTCAATAAGATCATGGCTGATCCTGAGCTCAAAGCCACTTCCCTGCCTGCTCCCCATAACCCTTCACTCCCTTATCTTGCAAAAATCTGTCTATCTCCACCTTAAATGTATTTAATGACCCAGCCTCCACAGCTCTCTGGGGCAGAGAATTCCACAGATTTACGACCCTCTGAGAGAAGAAATTCCTCCTCATCTCCGTTCTAAAAGGGTGACCCTTTATTCTGAGACTGTGCCCCCGAGTTCTAGATTTCCCCACGGGGGGAAACATCCTCTCTGCATCTACCCTGTCGAGCCCCCCTCAGTATCTTATACGTTTCAATAAGATCACCTCTCATTCTTCTAAACTCCAATGAGTATAGGCCCAACCTGCTCAACCTTTCTTCATAAGTCAACCCCTTCATCTCTGGAATTAACCGAGTGAATCGTCTCTGAACTGCCTCCAATGCAAGTATATCCTTCCTTAAATAAGGAGACCAAATCTGTACGCAGTACTCAAGGTGTGGTCTCACCAATACCCTGTACAGTTGTAGCAGGACTTCCCCTGCTTTTATACTCCAACCCCCTTGCAATAAAGGCCAACATTCCATTTGCCTTTTTGATTACTTGCTGTTCCCGCACCGCAAGTGAAAGGACTCCACCCCACACAGCGTTCCAAGGATCCCGTGCAGCCAGCTTTTCAATACAATGCAATGGGGGTGATATACTGGCATGGATTGAGGCTTGGTTAATGGACGGAAAACAGAGAGTAGGAATAAACGGGTCATTTTCGGGTTGGCAGGCTGTAACTAGTGGGGTACCGCAAGGATCAGTGCTTGGGCCTCAGCTATTCACAATCTACATCAATGATTTGGATGAGGGGACCAAATGTAATATATCCAAGTTTGCTGATGATACAAAGCTGGGTGGGAATGTAAGTTGTGAGGAGGATGCAAAGAGGCTTCAAGGGGATATAGACAGGCTAAGTGAGTGGGCAAGAACATGGCAAATGAAATATAATGTGGAGAAATGTGAAGTTATCCACTTTGGTAGGAAAAATAGAAAAGCAGAGTATTTTTTAAATGGTGAGAGATTGGGAAATGTTGGTGTTCAAAGGGACCTGGGTGTCCTTGTACACGAATCACTGAAAGTTAACATGCAGGTACAGCAAGCAATTAGGAAAACAAATGGTATGTTGGCCTTTATTACAAGAGGATTTGAGTATAAGAGTAAAGACGTCTTACTGCAATTATATAGGGCCCTGGTGAGACCACACCTGGAGTACTGTGTACAGTTTTGGTCTCCTTACCTAAGGAAGGATATACTTGCCATAGAGGGAGTGCAACGAAGGTTCACCAGACTGGTTCCTGGGATGGGGGGATTGTCCTATGAGGAGAGATTGAGTAGACTAGGCCTATATTCTCTAGAGTTTAGAAGAATGAGAGGTGATCTCATTGAAACATACAAAATTCTTACAGGGCTTGACAGGGTAGATGCCGAGAGGCTGTTTCCCCCTGGCTGGAGATTCTAGAACCAGGGGTCACAGTCTCAGGATAAGGGGTCGGCCATTTAGGACTGAGATGAGAAATTTCTTCACTCAGAGGGTTGTGAATCTTTGGAATTCTCTACCCCAGAGGGCTGTGGAGGCTCAGTCGTTGAGTATATTCAAGGCTGAGATCGATAGATTTTTGGACTCTAGGGGAATCAAGGGATATGGGGATCGGGCGGGAAAGTGGAGATGAGGTAGAAGATCAGCCAAGATCTCATTGAATGGCGGAGCAGGCTCGAGGGGCCGAATGGCCGACTCCTGCTCCTATTTCTTATGTAAAATCCGCGCACGCACGGTATTCTGAATGGGTTGTGTAGCGCCCAAAAAAATTGCAGGGATCATTGCCCCCCCCGCCTTACAATACAGTGATTGAAGACCCACCTATTCCCACCGGGAATGTGTGCCTCTGGGATATGGGAATTACCAGCCGAAACAACACCACGATCCAACTAATTCAGCTCCGACCATTCCTGGTGATAAAGTTGTGGGTGATCGATCTCCGTCGACAACAGGCAGTGGCGGGGAGTGTTGGGACCGGAGGCGGTGCGATGGTTTCCGTCAGCGAGTCAGGCGGGGCCGCTTGTTGCGGGGGGTGGGGGGGGGGGGTGGTTCCCCCTGCCAAGAACACGTATTCACTCCGCGCCACTGCGCTTTCGCGGCTGTTTGACCGATTCTGCTTCCACCCGCAGGCCCTGCCCCTCCGAGCCACCTGATCAGGGTGGAGGCCAACAGTCACTCCCGCTATACGGAGGATGCTCACACCAAGCGGCAGAGTGTCGTCGTGCCCTATGAGGCGCCACAGGTAAGGGGGCTGGCGGGGATTTGAACCGTTCCTAAACTAGGCTCACAGAATGAGGCTTGCAGCATTGGGAGCGAGTCTCCTGTCCCAGTGCAGCCACGGTGGATCTCGTGGCCCAGTACCGCCCCTGATCTGTGCTGCGTTAGTGCGCAGTGTTGGGGGAGCGCTGCATTCGGCGGTTAAACAGCCCGCCTCGCTGCATGGCCCTGTCTGTTCTCGGTACTTGAGGTCAGGGCACTGGTGGGCAGTGCCCTGGAGCGTGGGTCTGTCAGTTTCCCTTCTAGCTCGGTCAGGCTGGCTGGCTGGCCGTGTCTGCGTGTCCTGGGTCAGTGTGTCGACGGGAGGAAGCCGGGGCGGGGGGTTCCGGCTGCCGCAGGAGACGGGTTGGTTTCTGGCCGCACCAGAACCCAACAGTGCTGGGCGGAGCTTCCAGAGTACGAAGCGTCTCCCTCGCCAGTTGCTTATTGCCCCTGCCTAAAGGCGCTAACTCGCTGGGGGTACGGGTTCCACGGGTGTGGGGGGTTGCTGGACCGATCCCTGCCCCGTTCGCGCGCACCATGTGAACCAGCGAGAGGGGTGTCACTGGATAGCGAGCGGGGGGGGTCACTGGATAACGAGCAGGTGAGGTCACTGGATAACGAGCGGTGGAGGGGTCACTGGATAGCGAGAGGGGTGTCACTGGATAACGAGCAGAGGGGTCACTGGATAACGAGCGGGGGGTCACTGGATAGCGAGAGGGGTGTCACTGGATAGCAAGCGGGGGGGAGTCACTGGATAGCGAGCGGGGGGGAGTCACTGGATAACGAGCAGAGGGGTCACTGGATAACGAGCGGGGGGTCACTGGATAGCGAGCGGGGGTGTCACTAGATAGCAAGCGGAGGTCACTGGATAGCGAGCGGGGGGAGTCACTGGATAGCGAGCGGGGGGTCACTGGATAACGAGCGGGGGGTCACTGGATAGCGAGCAGGGGTCACTGGATAGCGAGCGGGGGGGGTCACTGGATAGCGAGCGGGGGGGTCACTGGATAGCGAGCAGGGGTCACTGGATAACGAGCGGGGGGGTCACTGGATAGCGAGCGGGGGGGTCACTGGATATCGAGCGGGGGGGTCACTGGATAGCGAGCGGGGGGGTCACTGGATAACGAGCGGGGGGGTCACTGGATAACGAGCGGGGGGGTCACTGGATAGCAAGCAGGGGGGTAACTGGATAGCGAGCGGGGGAGTCACTGGATAACGAGCGGGGGGGGTCACTGGATAGCAAGCGGAGGTCACTGGATAACGAGCGGGGGGGTCACTGGATAGCGAGGGGGGTCACTGGATAACGAGCGGGGGGGTCACTGGATAACGAGCGGGGGGGTCACTGGATAACGAGCGGGGTCACTGGATAACGAGCGGGGGGGTCACTGGATAGCGAGCGGGGGGGTCACTGGATAACGAGCGGGGGGTCACTGGATAGTGAGCGGGGGGGTCACTGGATAACGAGCGGGGATCACAGGATAGCGAGCAGGGGGGGTCACTGGATAGCGAGGAGGGGTCACTGGATAGCGAGGGGGGGTCACTGGATAACGAGCGGGGGGTCACAGGATAGCGAGCAGGGGGGTCACTGGATAACGAGCGGAGGTCACTGGATAACGAGCGGAGGTCACTGGATAGTGAGCGGGGGGGTCACTGGATAGTGAGCGGGGGGGGTCACTGGATAGCGAGCGGGGGGGGTCACTGGATAACGAGCGGGGGGGGTCACTGGATAACGAGCGGGGGGTCACTGGATAGCGAGCGGGGGAGTCACTGGATAGCGAGCGGGGGAGTCACTAGATAACGAGCGGGGGGGGGTCACTGGATAACGAGCGGGGGGGGTCACTGGATAACGAGCGGGGGGGGTCACTGGATAGCGAGGGGGTCACTGGATAACGAGCGGGGGGGGTCACTGGATAACGAGCGGGGGGGTCACTGGATAGCGAGGGGGGGTCACTGGATAACGAGCGGGGGGGTCACTGGATAACGAGCGGGGGGGGTCACTGGATAGCGAGGGGGGGTCACTGGATAGCATGGGGGGTCATTGGATAACGAGCGGGGTCACTGGATAACGAGCGGGGTCACTGGATAACGAGCGGGGTCACTGGATAACGAGCGGGGGGGTCACTGGATAGCGAGCGGGGGGGTCACTGGATAGTGAGCGGGGGGGTCACTGGATAACGAGCGGGGGGGTCACAGGATAGCGAGCAGGGGGGTCACTGGATAGCGAGCGGGGGGGTCACTGGATAGTGAGCGGGGGGGTCACTGGATAGTGAGCGGGGGGGTCACTGGATAACGAGCAGGGGTCACTGGATAGCGAGCGGGGGGGTCACTGGATAGCGAGCGGGGGGGTCACTGGATAGCGAGCGGAGGTCACTGGATAGCGAGCGGGGGGGGTCACTGGATAACAAGCGAGGGGGGTCACTGGATAACGAGCGGGGGGGGCCACTTGATAGCGAGCGGGTGGGGTCACTGGATAGCGAGCGGGGCTCACTGGATAGCGAGCGGGGGGGGTCACTGGATAGCGAGCAGGGGTCACTGGATAGCGAGCGGGGGGGTCACTGGATAACGAGCGGAGGTCACTGGATAGCGAGCGGGGGGGTCACTGGATAGTGAGCGGAGGTCACTGGATAACGAGCGGGGGGGTCACTGGATAGTGAGCGGGGGGGGTCACTGGATAACGAGCGGGGGGTCACAGGATAGCGAGCAGGGGGGTCACTGGATAGCGAGCGGGGGGTCACTGGATAGCGAGCGGGGGGGTCACTGGATAGTGAGCGGGGGGGTCACTGGATAACGAGCAGGGGTCACTGGATAGCGAGCGGGGGGGGTCACTGGATAGCGAGCGGAGGTCACTGGATAGCGAGCGGGGGGGTCACTGGATAGTGAGCGGGGGGGTCACTGGATAACGAGCGGGGGGTCACAGGATAGCGAGCAGGGGGGTCACTGGATAGCGAGCGGGGGGTCACTGGATAGCGAGCGGGGGGGGTCACTGGATAGTGAGCGGGGGGGTCACTGGATAACGAGCAGGGGTCACTGGATAGCGAGCGGGGGGGTCACTGGATAGCGAGCGGAGGTCACTGGATAGCGAGCGGGGGGGTCACTGGATAACGAGCGAGGGGGGTCACTGGATAACGAGCGGGGGGGGGGCCACTGGATAGCGAGCGGGGGGGGGTCACTGGATAGCGAGCGGGGGGGTCACTGGATAACGAGCGGGGGGGGGCCACTGGATAACGAGCGGGGGGGCCACTGGATAACGAGCGGGGGGGGGGGCCACTGGATAGCGAGCGGGTGGGGTCACTGGATAGCGAGCGGGGCTCACTGGATAGCGAGCGGGGGGGGTCACTGGATAGCGAGCGGGGGGGGTCACTGGATAGCGAGCAGGGGTCACTAGATAGCGAGCGGGGGGGGTCACTGGATAACGAGCGGAGGTCACTGGATAGCGAGCGGGGGGGTCACTGGATAGTGAGCGGAGGTCACTGGATAGCGAGCGGGGGGGTCACTGAATAGCGAGCGGGGGGGGTCACTGGATAGCGAGCGGGGATCACTGGATAGCGAGCGGGGGGGTCACTGGATAGCGAGCGGGGGGAGTCACTGGATAGCGAGCGGGGGGGTCACTGGATAGCGAGCGGGGATCACTGGATAGCGAGCGGAGGTCACTGGATAGCGAGCGGGTGGGAGTCACTGGATAGCGAGCGGGGGGTCACTGGATAGCGAGCGGGGATCACTGGATAGCGAGCGGGGGGTCACTGGATAGCGAGCGGGGGAGTCACTGGATAACGAGCGGGGGGGTCACTGGATAGCAAGCGGAGGTCACTGGATAACGAGCGGGGGGGTCACTGGATAGCGAGGGGGGGTCACTGGATAACGAGCGGGGGGGTCACTGGATAGCGAGGGGGGGTCACTGGATAACGAGCGGGGGGGTCACTGGATAGCGAGGGGGGGGTCACTGGATAGCGCGGGGGGTCACTGGATAACGAGCGGGGTCACTGGATAACGAGCGGGGTCACTGGATAACGAGCAGGGGGGTCACTGGATAGCGAGCGGGGGGGTCACTGGATAGTGAGCGGGGGGGTCACTGGATAGCGAGGGGGGGTCACTGGATAACGAGCGGGGGGTCACTGGATAGCGAGGGGGGGTCACTGGCTAGCGCGGGGGGTCACTGGATAACGAGCGGGGTCACTGGATAACGAGCGGGGTCACTGGATAACGAGCGGGGGGGTCACTGGATAACGAGCGGGGGGGTCACTGGATAGTGAGGCGGGGGGGTCACTGGATAACGAGCGGGGGGGTCACTGGATAACGAGCGGGGGGGTCACTGGATAGTGAGCGGGGGGGTCACTGGATAACGAGCGGGGGGTCACAGGATAGCGAGCGGGGGGGGTCACTGGATAGTGAGCGGGGGGGTCACTGGATAGTGAGCGGGGGGGGTCACTGGATAGTGAGCAGGGGGGTCACTGGATAACGAGCAGGGGGGAGTCACTGGATAGCGAGCGGGGGGGGTCACTGGATAGCGAGCAGGAGTCACTGGATAGCGAGCGGGGGGGGTCACTGGATAGCGAGCGGGGGGGTCACTGGATAGCGAGCGGGGGGGTCACTGGATAGCGAGCGGTGGGTCACTGGATAGCGAGCGGGGGGGGTCACTGGATAGCGAGCAGGGGGGGAGTCACTGGATAGCGAGCGGGGGGGGGTCACTGGATAGCGAGCAGGGGGGAGTCACTGGATAGCGAGCGGGGGGGGTCACTGGATAGCGAGCAGGAGTCACTGGATAGCGAGCGGGGGGTCACTGGATAGCGAGCGGGGGGGGGTCACTGGATAGCGAGCGGGGGTCACTGGATAACGAGCGAGTGGGGTCACTGGATAGCGAGCGGGGATCACTGGATAGCGAGCGGGGGTCACTGGATAACGAGCGAGTGGGGTCACTGGATAGCGAGCGGGGGAGGGTCACTGGATAACGAGCGGGAGGGTCACTGGATAGCGAGCGGGGGGGTCACTGGATAGCAAGCGGGAGGGTCACTGGATAACGAGCGGGGGGGGTCACTGGATAGCGAGCGGGGGGTCACTGGATAGCGAGCGGGGGGGGTCACTGGATAGCGAGCGGGGGGGGGTCACTGGATAGCGAGCAGGGGGGGTCACTGGATAGCAAGCGGGGGGGTCACTGGATAGCGAGCGGGGGGGGGTCACTGGATAGCGAGCGGGTGGGTCACTGGATAGCGAGCAGGGGGGGTCACTGGATAGCAAGCGGGGGGGTCACTGGATAGCGAGCGGGGGGGGGGGGGTCACTGGATAGCGAGCAGGGGGGGTCACTGGATAGCGGGGGGGGGGTCACTGGATAGCGAGCAGGGGGGGTCACTGGATATAAATGCAAGTCGTTTTTACTGCTGTTTTGTCCCCGGACACAGGTGGGATCGGACTGTGCCACCGTCCTCTACAACTTCATGTGCAACAGCAGCTGCATGGGCGGCATGAACCGCCGCCCCATCCTCTCCATCATCACCTTGGAGACCCCTGAGTGAGTTCGCTGCTAATCGTATCTTGTCGTCTTTTCGGACGAGTCGCTAAATCGTTTGCCTCCCCCGCGGATGTTCAATATCCCGCTGCGCTGTTGGCAGAGGGAGGAATTCTCGGCCGACGTTTGTCTGTCGATCCAGCGCCACCAAAAGCAGGTGATCGGTGGGCGGCGCTCTCTCGTCTCTGAGTCAGAAGGTTGTGGGTTCAAGTCCTGCTCCAGAGACTTGAGCTCAAAATCCAGGCTGACACTCTCGGTGCAGTACTGAGGGAGCGCCGCACTGTCAGTGGGGCAGTACTGAGGGAGCGCCGCACTGTCAGTGGGGCAGTACTGAGGGAGCGCCGCACTGTCGGAGGGGCAGTACTGAGGGAGCGCCGCACTGTCGGAGGGGCAGTACTGAGGGAGCGCCGCACTGTCGAAGGGGCAGTACTGAGGGAGCGCCGCACTGTCGTTGGTGCCGTCTTTCGGATGAGATGTTAAACCCAGGCCCCATCTGGTTGCTCAGGTGGACATAAAAGATTCTGAAGCACTATTTCGAAAAGCGCAGAGGAGGTATCCCTGGTGGCCTGGGCCAATATCTAGCATGATCCGGGCGCGGAGCTCACCCCTCGGCCCGGGCGCGGAGCTCCCCCCTCGGCCCGGGCGCGGAGCTCGGTCTGGGCGCGGAGCTCCCCCCTCGGCCCGGGCGCGGAGCTCGGTCTGGGCGCGGAGTTCCCCCCTCGGCCCGGGCGCGGAGCTCCCCCCTCGGTCTATGATGCGGCGATGCTCTGACACTTGCCTTGATGCTGAATCTTGCTGTCTCTCTCGCCCCCCCCCCCCTCCCCCCACCGCAGTGGCCAGCTGCTCGGGCGCCGCTGTTTCGAGGTGCGGGTGTGCGCCTGCCCCGGCCGCGATCGCAAGGGCGAGGAGGAGAACTACAAGAAGCAGCAGGAGAACGTGGCGGTGAAATCGAGCGGCTCCGCGACCAAGCGCTGTGAGTAAAGTCCGGGGCTGGTTGGTGGGGGGCGGGCGGGGGTGCATTGAATGGCTGCAGCGGGCGGCCTCACTGATCTCTCCTCCTCTCCGTTCCCCCTCCAGCGATCCGGGAGGTTTCCCAGCCCACCACCTCGCCTGATGCCAGCAAGAAAAAGGTGGCCTCGGATGACGAAGTCTTCACCTTGCAGGTAAATGGACAGCACTAAAAGGGTTAAATTACGAGGACAAGTTGCACAGACTGGGTTTACATGAGAAATAGGAGCAGGAGTCGGCCATTCGGCCCCTCGATCAATGAGATCATGGCTGATCATCGACCTCAACTCCACTTTCCTGCACTATCCCCATAGCCCATGATTCCCATAATATTCAAGAATCTATCGATCTCTGTCTTGAATATACTCAATGACTGAGCATCCACAGCCCTCTGGGGTAGAGACTTCCAAAGATTCACCACCCTCTGAGTGAAGAAATTCCTCCTCATCTCAGTCCTAAATGGCCGACCCCTTATCCTGAGACTGTGACCCCTGGTTCTAGACTCTCCAGTCAGGGGAAACATCCTCCCTGCATCTACCCTGTCAAGCCCTGTAAGAATTTTATATGTTTCAATGAGATCACCTCTCATTCTTCTAAACTCTAGAGAGTATAGGCCTAGTCTACTCAATCTCTCCTCATAGGACAATCCCCCCATTACAGGAACCAGTCTGGTGAACCTTCGTTGCTCTCCCTCTATGGCAAATATATCCTTCCTTTGGTAAGGAGACCAGAACTGTGCACAATACTCCAGGTGTGGTCTCACCAGGGCCCTATATAATTGCAGTAAGACGTCTTTACTCTTATACTCAAATCCTCTTTTAATAAAGGCCAACATACCATTTGCTTTCCTAATTGCTTGCTGTACCTGCAGGTTAACTTTCAGTGATTCGTGTACAAGGACTGGGCTTGTATTCCCTGGAGTTTAGAAGATTACGGGCTGATCTGATCGAGGTGTTTAAGATGATTAAAGGAGTTGATCGGGTGGATCGAGAGAAACTATTTCCTCTGGTGGGGGGAGTCCAGAACAAGGGGGCAGAACCTTAAAATTAGAGCCAGGCCGTTCAGGGGCGATGTCAGGAAGCACTTCTTCACACAAAGGGTGGTGGAAATCTGGAAAACTCTCCCCCCCCCCCCCCCCCCCCCCCCCCCCCCAGATTTTTGTTTTAAGGGTTACGGAACCAAAGTGGGTAGATCAGCCCTGATCTAATTGGATGGCGGGAACAGGCTGGAGGGGCTGAATGGCCTCAGCTGGGCAAAGCTAAGGAGAAGCGAGGCCCGTACACGCAGACCGATCGGTCGCTCTGCCTGCCTGGTGGTTGCGGGCGTCTGGCCTCGTGCGGTCCAAGGGCGGCTGGTGTGATATGTCTGACTCCCGCGTCTGGTTCGCTCCCCGCAGGTCCGTGGCCGCGAGCGCTATGAGCTGCTGAAGAAGATAAACGAGGCACTGGAGATTCGCGACCTGATTCCCTCCAGCGTGATCGAGACCTACAGGCAGCAGCAGAAACAGAAGCAGTAAGTTTCGGGGGCGGGGGTGGGGGCTCCCAGGGCGGGAGTGGGGCAGGTCGGCTATTGGGAATGTCCGTAGGGGAAAGAATTCGCGTCTGGCCCAACCTGCCTGGGCCCTCTCACCTCCACACCATTTGCACCGTTCTGGTTAGTGTGTCAGTCGTGGCTCAGTGGGTAGCACTCTGTAGCCAGAAGGTCGTGGGTTCAAGTCCCATCCAGACTCTTGAGCACATAATTCGGGCTAACGCTCCTAGTGCAGTACTGAGAGAGCGCTGTGCTGTCAGAGGGGCAGTACTGAGGGAGCGCCGCGCTGTCGGAGGGGCAGTACTGAGGGAGCGCCGCACTGTCGGAGGGGCAGTACTGAGAGAGCGCCGCACTGTCGGAGGGGCAGTACTGAGAGAGCGCCACGCTGTCGGAGGGGCAGTACTGAGGGAGTGCTGCACTGTCGGAGGGGCAGTACTGAGGGAGCGCCGCACTGTCGGAGGGGCAGTACTGAGGGAGCGCAGTACTGAGGGAGCGCCGCACTGTCGGAGGGGCAGTACCGAGGGAGCACGGCACTGTCGGAGGGGCAGTACTGAGGGAGCGCCGCACTGTCGGAGGGGCAGTACTGAGGGAGCGCCGCACTGTCGGAGGGGCAGTACTGAGGGAGCGCAGTACTGAGGGAGCGCCGCACTGTCGGAGGGGCAGTACCGAGGGAGCACGGCACTGTCGGAGGGGCAGTACTGAGGGAGCGCCGCACTGTCGGAGGGGCAGTACTGAGGGAGCGCCGCACTGTCGGAGGGGCAGTACTGAGGGAGCGCCGCACTGTCGAAGGGGCAGTACTGAGGGAGCGCCGCACTGTCGGAGGGGCAGTACTGAGGGAGTGCCGCACTGTCGGAGGGGCAGTACTGAGGGAGCGCCGCACTGTCGGAGGGGCAGTACTGAGGGAGCGCCGCACTGTCGGAGGGGCAGTACTGAGGGAGCGCCGCACTGTCGGAGGACCAATACTGAGGGAGTGCCGCACTGTCGGAGGGGCAGTACTGAGGGAGCGCCGCACTGTCTGAGGTGCCGTCTTTCAGATGAGACGTTAAATCTGGTCCCCGTCTGCCCTCTCAGGTAAAAGATCCCACGGCCACTATTCTCCCAGTGTCCTCCTTGACATTCACATTGTTTTTTTTTAATGAATTCTCCAGATGTGGGCGTCGCTGGTAAGGCCGGCATTTATCGCCCATCCCTAGTTGCCCTTGAGAAGGTGGTGGTGAGCCGCCGCCTTGAACCGCTGCAGTCCGTGTGGTGAAGGTGCTCCCACAGTGCTGTTAGGGAGGGAGTTCCAGGATTTAGACCCAGTGACGATGAAGCCGGAGGGTGTGGTTGGGGGGTAGGGGGCGGGCAATTGGAACCCATACCCCAGCAAGATGTAGAGGAGCGTGGAGAATAACGGTGCTTTAAACGGACTCTCTGCCTGTTTTCAGCCGGTTGAAAGCGGCTCACAAGAAGAAGGAGAAGGAGAGCGCGGAACTGAAGAAAGGAAAGAAGCTGCTCGTGAAGGAGGAGAGGGACTCGGACTGATTCCTTCTGTGCGCCTGGTCAGTCGAAAGGGTCGCACCCCTTTGCCAGTTTTAACGGGAAACTGCCACACTGTACTTTTTAAAAAATAAAAAAAATCTCTACTTTTCTTATTTTTTCCGGACCTGGGGCCGTGGGCCTCGCCGGCATTCATTCCGCCCCGTGTTAGCGAGCGGTGATGTGTGCGGTGTTCGGCCGACGGGTTAGCGACCCTGCCTCTCCCACACCACCAGCCTTCAGCAGCTTCCGTGCAGCCGGGAGTCCGTTCCTTCCCTCCCCCTTCCCTGCCTTCACTTGCCGAGTGTCCTATTTCCCCCTCCCCTCCCCGCACCTGCCCCGGGTCAGCTCTGACCCGAAATCGGCACAGACTGGGGGAGGGATCGAATCGGGACCTTTCGGGGGTAGTTTACAACTTGGCGTTTCAGATCCTGCCTCAGCACGTTGGAGAGACCGGCTGGTAAGAGGGAACCAGGGTGCTTAACGTGCTTTTATTCCTCTAGAATGACGAGGGCTTCAGGGGGTCTAACCCCGCCCCCCCAACAAAGCTGATTCTCCCCCTACCCACGCCCTCCCTCCCCCACCTACCCTTGGGTTCAGAGCCACGCCCTCCAGTCACCAGACTGGGATTCCCGGCCTCCCGACTCTTGCCTTTCATTAGATGAACCCCCCCCCCCCCCGCCCCATTTTGACCAAAACGGACTCTAATCCCGACCTCTGACCCCCCCCCCCCCCCCCCCCCCGGGCGGTCTGAGTCCGGCCAGGGTCGAGGGCCGGAAGGTTTTCGTTCCCTCCCGTCGGTCCACTGTCTCGCTGCTTGCAGTCCCCGCTTACTCAGGGTTCGGGAGCCCCCCCCAGCTCCTCGCTTACATTAATATCTACATTTGATATATTTGAAACAGTTAACGCTGTTCAGGCCGGGGAGGTTAGATTAGAAATGGCTTGTGCCAGACACCAGGAGTTCCCCAGAGAACACTAAACTGACATTTCTGTGGGGTGGGGTGGGGGGTGGGGCGGGGGGGGGTGCAGATTGCATTATGCGTCTGGCTGACCCAGGAGGGGTGCTGATATTCGACCGTGGAGTGAAGCACCTGGCCCAGAGATGGGGAGGTGCAAACGTGCAAGTGCGCCCAGTCACTGCCCTAGCTTCGGCCGCTTGTCACGGTTACCCCGGTTTGGGGGGGGGGGGTTTGATCTCATGGTTGCGGTCGCTGCGGCAACAGTCCCCCCACAACGATTTGAACGGTGATCGGGGAGGGGGTGACTTTCGTGGGACTTGCTTCGATTGGGTGGGGAGGGCCATGACTTCTTTGTGAGGGCCTGCGGGATCTCCCTTTGGGGCTAGCCGGGTGGGGGTGGGGGTGCTATTCGACCACGGGGTGCGTCACCCGATGGGCTTCACTGAATAGTGAGCAGGAGCAGAACCGCCCCCCCCCCCCCCCCCCCCCACCTTGGATGATTCCACCATCAGCAACCTTCTGCACCGCGCCCCTCCCCCAGTCCAGGGTGCTGAGGCCAGGTGGATATCGGGTGCGCAGCTCTGCGACCGAGTGAGGCATTCTCGCTGGTACCCCCGAGCTATGTAACTGGCTGAGGCATTCCCACTGATGCTCTCCAGCTATGCGACCGGGTGAGTCATTCCCGCTGGTGCTCTCCAGCTATGCGACCGGGGGAGTCATTCCCGCTGGTGCTCTCCAGCTATGCGACCGGGGGAGTCATTCCCGCTGGTGCTGTCCAGCTATGCGACAGGGTGAGTCATTCCTGCTGGTGTTCTCCAGCTATGCGACCGGGGGAGGCATTCCCACTGGTGCCCTCGAGCTGCTATTTCCCTCCCGGTTCTCACTTCCGTCGCATGACTACTCGTCGGGATCCAGTTTGCAATGTTGATGAAATGTGAAAACTCCTTGTGTCTCGCACAGGTCCTCGTGCCTGAAACCTGCTATTCCTGTCTGTTATTGTGCAACTATTTTTGATATTGATCAAATAAAAATGGTTTTTTTCAACCTTTTTTTATTCTGGGTGCTGTCTTTTCGTCACAAGCTCTGAAAACGAATTTTCCCCACATTGTAAATACCCCCCTGTAAATACTGACACACTCCCGGGGACCCCATGTAAATACTGACACACTCCCGGGGACCCCCCCTGTAAATACTGACACACTCCCGGGGACCCCCTGTAAATACTAACATACTCCCGGGGACCCCCTGTAAATACTGACACACTCCCGGGGACCCCATGTAAATACTGACACACTCCCGGGGACCCCCTGTAAATACTGACACACTCCCGGGGACCCACTGTAAATACTGACACACTCCCGGGGACCCCCTGTAAATACTGACACACTCCCGGCGACCCCCTGTAAATACTGACACACACCCAGAGACCCTGTGTAAATACTGACACACTCCCAGGGACCCCCTGTAAATACTGACACACTCCCAGGGACCCCCTGTAAATACTGACACACTCCCAGGGACCCCCTGTAAATACTGACACACACCCAGAGACCCTGTGTAAATACTGACACACTCCCGGGGACCCCCCTGTAAATACTGACACACTCCCGGGGACCCCCTGTAAATACTGACACACACCCAGAGACCCTGTGTAAATACTGACACACTCCCGGGGACCCCCTGTAAATACTGACACACTCCCGGGCACCCCCTGTAAATACTGACACACTCCTGGGGACCCCCCTGTAAATACTGACACACTCCCGGGGACCCCCTGTAAATACTGACACACTCCTGGGGACCCCCTGTAAATACTGACACACACCCAGAGACCCTGTGTAAATACTGACACACTCCCAGGGACCCCCTGTAAATACTGACACACTAACGGGGACCCCCTGTAAATACTGACACATTCCCGGGGACCCCCTGTAAATACTGACACACTCCCGGGGACCCCCCCTGTAAATACTGACACACTCCCAGGGACCCCTGTCAATACTGACACACTCCCCAGGGAACCCCTGTAAATACTGACACACTCCCGGGGACCCCCTGTAAATACTGACACACTCCCGGGGACCCCCTGTAAATACTGACACACACCCGGGGACCCCCTGTAAATACTGACACACTCCCGGGGACCCCCTGTAAATACTGACACACTCCCAGGGACCCCCTGTAAATACTGACACACTCCCAGATTATGGGATGTGCTGTTTCAGGGAAAATGCTAACAGTTCATGAATCTAACGAGTATAAGCACATTCACTGACACGTGAAGATCCAGCTCCTGCAGCTGGGGTTGGCCCGGAGCCCAGTCTGGAGCCCAGGCCGGGCCTGGTCAGGGAGACAGGGTCCCTCGAACTCGGTGCAGGGACAGACTGCAAGATGGAGAGGCCAGTGTCAAGCAAGCAATAAAACACAGCAGACAGGCCTCCAGTCGAAGTGCCGTGGGCTGAAAGCTGGTAACAAAGGCAGCTTATAAAACCACACTAACAGTAACTGGTAAGACCGACCTCACTGAACAGCTTGTTGAGTAGATTGGGCCTATATTCTCTGGAGTTGAGAAGAATGAGAGGTGATCTCATTGAAGCATTCATGATTCTGACGGGGATTGACAGGGTAGATGCAGGGAGGTTGTTTCCCCCTGGCTGGAGAGTCTAGAACCAGGGGGCACAGTCTCAGGATAAGGGGTCGGCCCTTGAGGACTGAGATGAGAAATTTCTTCACTCAGAGGGTGGTGAATCTTTGGAATTCTCTACCCCAGAGGGTTGTGGAGGCTCAGTCATTGAGTATATTCAAGGCTGAGATCGATAGATTTTTGGAAATTAAGGGAATCAAGGGAGATGGGGATAGTGCAGGAAAGTGGAGATGAGGTAGAAGATCAGCCATGATCTCATTGAATGGCGGAGCAGGCTCGAGGGGCCGTATGGCCGACTCCTGCTCCTAATTCTTATATTCTTATCTTGACAGAATAAATCCATATTAGACACAGTGGCAGGAGTGTATTTTAGGGAAGAGAATCATTGAAGGGGTTCAGGTGATATCAATCATGAGAGCAGTGTCACGTGATCGCTGAAGTGTGGAATTGTTTGAAATAATATTCCCGGCTCCCTGGTGACCACTTAGGTTGGACACTGGAAGTAGAGCTGTCTGTCAGCAAGGAGCCAATGCAGTCAAAACAGTACCAAGAGGGGAGAGAATCGATTAATATTCTGTTCCTCGCCTTCGATTCACTCCCTGCCCTTGATACTCCCTCCCTCCCTCCGTGATCTTCCCCAGCCCTCGTTCTCACTGTGCACCCAGCCCCCTTTTCCAGCACCCTCCAACCATTCCTTCCCCTCTGCTCTGCCTATTTCCACCTCCGTAACATCGCCCGTCTCCGCCCTTGCCTCAGCTCATCCGCTGCTGAAACCCTCATCCATGCCTTTGTTACCTCGAGACTTGACTATTCCAACGCACTCCTGGCCGGCCTCCCACATTCCACCCTACGTAAACTTGAGGTCATCCAAAACTCGGCTGCCCCCGTGTCCTAACTCGCACCAAGTCCCGTTCGCCCATCACCCCCTGTGCTCGCTGACCTACATTGGCTCCCGGTTAAGCAGCGCCTCGATTTCAAAATTCTCATCCTTGTTTTCAAATCCCTCCATGGCCCTCGCCCCCTCCCTATCTCTCTGTAACCTCCTGCAGCCCCACAACCCCCCGAGATCTCTGCGCTCCTCCAATTCTGGCCTCTTGAGCATTCCTGATTATAATCGCTCCACCATTGGCGGCCGTGCCTTCTGTTGCCTGGGCCCTGAGCTCTGGAATTCCCTCCCTAAACCTCTCCACTTCTCTCTTTCCTCCTTTAAGACGCTCCTTAAAGCCTACCTCTTTGACCAAGCTTTTGGTCATTTGTCCTAATATCTCCTTATGTGGCTCAGTGTCAAATTTTTTGTCTTTTAATAATCCTGTGAATCATTTTGGGACGTTTTACTACGTTAAAGGCGCTATATAGATACAAGCTGTTGTTGCTCCTTCAGCCACTGGTCCGCCTGCCCAGAGACCCCTGCATTCAGCGTCTCCACTTTGTCACCTCCCAGCCTCGGAGGTCGAACTCCAAACCATCGTCAACACCTTCACCGAAGCATACGAGAGCATGGGCCTTACACTAAACATCCGTAAGACAAAGGTCCTCTACCAACCTGCCCCTGCCACACAGTACTGCCCCCCGATTATCAAAATCCACGACAAGGCCTTGGACAACGTGGACCACTTTCCATACCTCGGGAGCCTACTGTCAACAAGGGCAGACGTCGATGACGAAGTCCAACAGCGCCTTCAGTGTGCCAGTGCAGCCTTCGGTCGCCTGAGGAAGAGAGTGTTTGAAGACCAGGACCTCAAACCCGGCACCAAGCTCATGGTCTACAGAGCAGTAGTGATACCCGCCCTCCTGTATGCCTCAGAGACATGGACCATGTACAGCAGGCACCTCAAAGCACTGGAGAGGTACCACCAACGCTGCCTCCGCAAGATCCTGCAAATCCATTGGCAGGATAGGCGCACCAACGTCAGTGTTCTCGCTCAGGCCAACATCCCCAGCATCGAAGCTTTGACCACGCTCGATCAGCTCCGATGGACGGGTCACACTGTCCGCATGCCCGATACGAGACTCCCAAAACAAGCGCTCTACTCGGAGCTCCGACACGGCAAGAGAGCCCCAGGTGGGCAGAGGAAACGCTTCAAGGACACCCTCAAAGCCTCCTTGAAAAAGTGCAACATCCCCACCGACAGCTGGGAATCCCTGGCCCAAGACCGCACAAAGTGGAGGAGAAGCATCCGGGAAGGCGCCGAACACCTCGAGTCTCTTTGCCGGGAGCAAGCGGAAGCCAAGCGCAAACAGCGCACGTCATCCCAAGCGCCCCACCCACCCGCCCCTTCAACCACCATCTGCCCCACCTGTGACAGAGACTGTAGGTCCCGCATTGGACTCATCAGTCACCTGCGAACTCATTTTTAATGTGGAAGCAAGTCATCCTCGGTTCCGAGGGACTGCCTAAGAAGAAGGTTCCCCTGCCCAGAGACCCCTGCATTCAGCGTCTCCACTTTGTCACCTCCCAGCCTCCTGAAAACCCTCCCACTTCGACCGTGCGACTGCCTCTTCCTCACCCGCTTTCCCCTCTCCCTCCGGCTTTCTGTCCACTCACTATCTGCCCCACAAAGATAAAGAAAGACTTGCATTTCTCCAGCGCCTTTCACCACCTCAGGATGTCCCAAAGCGCTTCACAGCCAATGAAGTACTTTTTGAAGTGTAGTCACTGTTGTAATGTGGGAAACGCAGCAGCTAATTTGCACACAGCAAGATCCCACAAACAGCAATGTGATAATGACCAGTTTTAGATGTTGATTGAGGGATAAATATTGGCCCAGGACACCGGAGATAACTCCCCTGCTCTTCTTTGAAATATTGACCGTGGGATCTTTTGCGTCCACCTGAGAGGGCAGACATATTGGTTTAATGTCTCATCTGAAAGACAGCACATCCGACAGTGCGGCGCTCCCTCAGTACTGCCCCTCCGACAGTGCAGCGCTCCCTCAGTACTGCCCCTCCGACAGTGCGGCGCTCCCTCAGTACTGCCCCTCCGACAGTGCGGCGCTCCCTCAGTACTGCCCCTCCGACAGTGCGGCGCTCCCTCAGTACTGCCCCTCCGACAGTGCGGCGCTCCCTCAGTACTGCCCCTCCGACAGTGCAGCGCTCCCTCAGTACTGCCCCTCCGACAGTGCGGCGCTCCCTCAGTACTGCCCCTCCGACAGTGCGGCGCTCCCTCAGTACTGCCCCTCCGACAGTGCGGCGCTCCCTCAGTACTGCCCCTCCGACAGTGCATCGCTCCCTCAGTACTGCCCCTCCGACAGTGCGGCGCTCCCTCAGTACCGCCCCTCCAACAATGCAGCGCTCCCTCAGTAATGCCCCTCCGACAATGCAGCGCTCCCTCAGTACTGCCCCGCCGACAGTGCGGCGCTCCCTCAGTACTGCCCCTCGGACAGTGCGGCGCTCCCTCAGTACTGCCCATGCGACAGTGCGGCACTTCCTCAGTACTGCCCCTCCGACAGTGCGGCGCTCCCTCAGTACTGCCCCTCCAACAGTGCGGCGCTCCCTCAGTACTGCCCCTCTGACAATGTGGCGTTCCCTCAGTACTGCTCCTCCGACAGTGCGGTGCTCCCTCAGTACTGCCCCTCCGACAGTGCGGCACTCCCTCAGTACTGCACCTCCGACAGTGCAGCGCTCCCTCAGTACTGCCCCTCCGACAGTGCAGCTCTCCCTCAGTACTGCCCCTCCGACAGTGCAGCTCTCCCTCAGTACTGCCCCTCCGACAGTGCAGCTCTGCCTCAGTATTGCCCCTCCAACAGTGCAGCGCTCCCTCAGTACTGCCCCTCCGACAGTGCGGCGCTCCCTCAGTACTGCCCCTCCGACAGTGCAGCTCTCCCTCAGTACTGCCCCTCCGACAGTGCAGCTCTCCCTCAGTACTGCCCCTCCGACAGTGCAGCTCTGCCTCAGTATTGCCCCTCCAACAGTGCAGCGCTCCCTCAGTACTGCCCCTCCGACAGTGCGGCGCTCCCTCAGTACTGCCCCTCCGACAGTGCGGCGCTCCCTCAGTACTGACCCTCCGACAGTGCAGCGCTCCCTCAGTACTGCCCCTCCGACAGTGCAGCGCTCCCTCAGTACTGCCCCTCCGACAGTGCAGCGCTCCCTCAGTACCGCCCCTCCGACAGTGCAGCGCTCCCTCAGTACTGCCCCTCCGACAGTGCGGCACTCCCTCAGTACTGCCCCTCCGACAGTGCGGCGCTCCCTCAATACTGCCCCTCCGACAGTGCAGCTCTCCCTCAGTACTGCACTGGGAGTGTCAACCTGGATTATGGGGACAGGTCAGGCGGTGGCTCTGACCTGTTGCCACTAGAGGGTGGTGTTGGATAAGAAATGACCCAACTCCCCTCAATCACTGTGGTTGGGCAGCCCAGTAACGGTCACCACAACAGGCCTTCCAACTTCAGGAGAATTCTTTGCCATCGGCTCCCAGCAGACTTGTGCTGTTCCTTTGTTAATAATCTGAAATCCCCTCTGTGATAAGGAAGTGAAAGAGGGGATTCGCCATGTCATCGTCAGCCCAAACCTACAGGGCTACGGACCAAGAGCTGGAAAGTGGGATTGGGTTGGATTGCTCTTTGTTGTCTGGCACATTCAAGATGGGCCGAATGGCCTCCTTCTGTGCTCAGGCCCAACATCCCCAGCATCGAAGCTTTGACCGCGCTCGATCAGCTCCGATGGACGGGTCACATTGTCCGCATGCCCGATACGAGACTCCCAAAGCAAGCGCTCTACTCGGAGCTCCGACACGGCAAGAGAGCCCCAGGTGGGCAGAGGAAACGCTTCAAGGACACCCTCAAAGCCTCCTTGAAAAAGTGTAACATCCCCACCGACAGCTGGGAATCCCTGGCCCAAGACCGCACAAAGTGGAGGAGAAGCATCCAGGAAGGCGCCGAACACCTCGAGTCTCTTCGCCGGGAGCAAGCGGAAGCCAAGCGCAAACAGCAGAAGGAGCGCACGTCAACCCAAGCACCCCACCCACCCGCCCCTTCAACCACCGTCTGCCCCACCTGTGACAGAGACTGTAGGTCCCGCATTGGACTCATCAGTCACCTGAGAACTCATTTTTAATGTGGAAGCAAGTCATCCTCGGTTCCGAGGGACTGCCTAAGAAGAAGAAATTTCTATGATTCTGTGATCTAAACAAGGGCAATTTTCTCTTTAAATGATTTACTGACATGCTTCAGAAATTTCCATTTTTAATAAATTCATGGTCCAGGGATCAGAATTGGCGGCCGGTCTCACTTTAAGGGATTTATGGTCGATGGATCAGATATTGGGCCGGGTCGGTCTCGCTTTAAGGGATTTATGGACGATTGATCGGCTATTGGGCAGGGTCGGTCTTGCTTTAAGGGATTTATGGTCGATAGATCAGATATTGCGCGGGGACGGTCTCGCTTTAAAGGGTTTATGGTCGATGGATCGGATATGGCGCCGGGTCGATCTCGCTTTAAGGGATTTATGGTCGATGGATCGAATATGGCGCGTGGTCGGTCTCGCTTTAAGGGATTTATGGTCGATGGATCGGATATTGGGCGGAGTCGGTCTCGCTTTAAGGCGGGTTTAAAGCTCCCTCTCGGGGGCGGCACGGTCCGATCCCAGATTAAAGACACCGCGGGTCCGGGGCGGGCTGAAATGTCGCAGAGCGGCGCTGGGCCGAAACCAGGCGGAGCGGGCGCCGGCTTCAAACCGGGACAGGCGCAAATTAGCCCGGGTCTGGAGCACCCTCTCCCGGGTCAAATGCACCCTCTCCCGGGTCAAATGCACTCTAGCCCGGGACAGGCGCACCCTCTCCCGGGTCTGGTGCACCCTCTCCCGGGTCAAATGCACCCCAGCCCGGGTCTGGTGCATCCTCTCCCGGGTCAAATGCACTCTAGCCCGGGACAGGCGCACCCTCTCCCGGGTCAAATGCACCCCAGCCCGGGTCTGGTGCATCCTCTCCCGGGTCAAATGCACCCTCTCCCGGGTCAAATGCACCCTCTCCCGGGTCAAATGCACCCTCTCCTGGGTCAAATGCACCCTCTCCCGGGTCAAGTGCACCCTAGCCCGGGTCAAGTGCACCCTAGCCCGGGTCAGGAGCACCCTAGCCCGGGTCAGGTGCCTTACGCCCGTGATCCGCTCGGGCTGTGCTGTCGCTCCAGGCGTGCTCCCAAGCTGGGGCAGATCGGTAGATCAAAGAAAGGTAAGGCAAGGCCGTGTGATTTTTGAGGGGTGGGGTTGGAGCTGGCGGAGGTTATCCTGGGTCCTCCCGCGCCGGGGGGGGTGACCTGGACGGGAGGGCGCCCCTGAGTTCCTGATCTCAGGCTGGTGCATCTCCCGAGGGACTGGCAGCGCTCAGAAACCCGGGGCGAGCTAACCCGGGACATTGTTGGCTGGGGAATGAAAGGATAGGTAGAGCAGGAATGTCTGTGCGGATGCAGTAGAGGGGGGAGGGGGCTATCCTTGATTTGCAGCCCCTCCCCGGAGCCAGGGAGGTGGGAGTCGGCCAGGGTTCCTGCTCCACGCACTGCCCAGTGAAACCTTATGGGAAGTGTGTGGTGGTTGGGCGAGGAGTGTGTGTGGGGGGGGCAATCAGGTTCAGCTGTGATGCACTCCACAGTAGAATAGTCTGCTGCTGCTCACTGGGCCTGCCCGTACATGGTCGCTGGGTTGAGGGACTGGCCGTGGAACGTGTGCCAATTGCGAGAGTTGGCGATTCAAGATAGATGGGATGGGGAGTTGGTGGGGGGTGTTGGAATTGGAGAGGAGGAGAATTGGGGGGGGGGGGGGGATGGAGGGGGGATTGGGGGAGGGGGGATTGGGGGGGGGATGGAGGGGGGATTGGGGGAGGGGGGATTGGGGGGGGGGATGGAGGGGGGATTGGGGGAGGGGGGATTGGGGGGGGGATGGAGGGGGGATTGGGGGAGGGGGGATTGGGGGGGGGGATGGAGGGGGGATTGGGGGAGGGGGGATGGAGGGGGGATTGGGGGAGGGGGGATGGAGGGGGGATTGGGGGAGGGGGGATTGGGGGGGGGGGGAGGGGAGGGGAGGGGGGATTTGGGGGGGGGGGGAGGGGAGGGGAGGGGGGATTGGGGGGGAGGGGAGGGGGGATTGGGGGGGGAGGGGGAGATTGGGGGGGGGAGGGGAGGGGGGGTTGGGGGGGAGGGGTTGGGGGGGAGGGGAGGGGGAGGGGAGGGGGATGGGGGGGAGGGGAGGGGGGAATTGGGGGGGAGGGGAGGGGGGATTGGGGGGGGAGGGGAGGGGGGATTGGGGGGGGGAGGGGGGATTGGGGGGGGAGGGGAGGGGGGATTGGGGGGGGGAGGGGAGGGGGATTGGGGGGGGAGGGGAGGGGGGGATTGGGGGGGGGAGGGGAGGGGGGATTGGGGGGGGGGAGGGGAGGGGGGATTGGGGGGGAGGGGAGGGGAGGGGGGGTGGTGGGGGAGGGGGAGGGGGGGATTGGGGGGGGGAGGGGAGGGGGGGATTGGGGGGGAGGGGAGGGGGGATTGGGGGGGGGGAGGGGAGGGGGGATTGGGGGGGAGGGGAGGGGAGGGGGGGGTGGTGGGGGGAGGGGAGGGGGGGATTGGGGGGGGGAGGGGAGGGGGGGATTGGGGGGGGAGGGGAGGGGGGGATTGGGGGGGGAGGGGAGGGGGGGATTGGGGGGGGAGGGGAGGGGGGGATTGGGGGGGAGGGGAGGGGAGGGGGGGGTGGGGGGGGGAGGGGAGGGGAGGGGGGGTGGTGGGGGGAGGGGAGGGGGTGATGGGGGGGGAGGGGAGGGGGGGAGGGGGGATTGGAAGGGGGGAGGGGGAGATTGGAAGGGGGGAGGGGGAGATTGGAAGGGGGAGGGGTGGGGAGGGGAGGGGGGGATTGGAAGGGGGAGGGGTGGGGGGGAGGGGTGGGGAGGGGAGGGGGGGATTGGAAGGGGGAGGGGTGGGGGGGAGGGGTGGGGAGGGGAGGGGGGATTGGAAGGGGGAGGGGTGGGGGGGAGGGGGATTGGGAGGGGAGGGGGGATTGGAAGGGGGGATGGGGGGAGGGGAGGGGGGATTGGATGGGGGGAGGGGAGGGGGGATTGGAAGGGGGGAGGGGGGATTGGAAGGGGGGAGGGGGGATTGGGAGGGGGGATTGGAAGGGGGGAGGGGGGATTGGAAGGGGGAGGGGGGATTGGAAGGGGGAGGGGGGATTGGAGGGGGGGATGGGGGGATTGGAAGGGGGGAGGGGGGATTGGAAGGGGGAGGGGGGATTGGATGGGGGGAGGGGGGATTGGAGGGGGGGAGGGGGGATTGGGATGGGGGGAGGGGGGATGGGGAGGGGGGATTGGATGGGGGGAGGGGGGATTGGATGGGGGCAGGGGGGATTGGAAGGGGGGATTGGAAGGGGGGAGGGGGGATTGGAAGGGGGGAAGGGGGGATGGGGGGAGGGGAGGGGGGATTGGAAGGGGGGATGGGGAGGGGGGGGGAGGGGATATGGGGAATTGGCGAGGAGTGGAATTGGAATGGAGGGGAGAGGGATTGGAGGAGAGTTGGAGAGGAGGGGATGGGAGGGGAGTTGGGGGGGAGTTGGAGGGGTGGGAAGGGAGTTGGGGGGGTGTTGGAGAGGAGGGGATGGGAGGGGAGTTGGGGGCAGTTGGAGGGGAGTTGGGGGGTGTTGGAGAGGAGGGGATGGGAGGGGAGTTGGGGGGTGTTGAAGAGGAGGGGATGGAAGGGGAGTTGGAGAGGAGGGGATGGGAGGGGTGTTGGAGAGGAGGGGATGGGAGGGGAGTTGGGGGGTGTTGGAGAGGAGGGGATGGGAGGGGAGTTCGGGGTGTTGGAGAGGAGGGGAGTTGGGAGGTGTTGGAGAGGATGGGAGGGGAGTGAGGAGGGGATGGGAGGGGAGTTGGGGGGTGTTGGAGAGGAGGGGAGTTGGGGGGTGTTGGAGAGGAGGGGAGTTGGGGGGTGTTGGAGAGGAGGGGATGGGAGGGGAGTTGGGGGGTGTTGGATGGGAGGACTGTTGGAGAGGAGGGGATGGGAGGGGAGTTGGGGGGTGTTGGAGAGGAGGGGAGTTGGGGGGTGTTGGAGAGGAGGGGATGGGAGGGGAGTTGGGGGGTGTTGGAGAGGAGGGGAGTTGGGGGGTGTTGGATGGGAGGGGAGTTGAGGGGTGTTGGAGAGGAGGGGAGTTGGGGGGTGTTGGAGAGGAGGGGAGTTGGGGGGTGTTGGAGAGGAGGGGAGTTGGGGGTGTTGGAGAGGAGGGGAGTTGGGGGTGTTGGAGAGGAGGGGATGGGAGGGGAGTTGGGGGGTGTTGGAGAGGAGGGGATGGGAGGGGAGTTGGGGGGTGTTGGAGAGGAGGGGATGGGAGGGGAGTTGGGGGGTGTTGGAGAGGAGGGGATGGGAGGGGAGTTGGGGGGTGTTGGAGAGGAGGGGAGTTGGGGGTGTTGGAGAGGAGGGGATGGGAGGGGAGTTGGGGGGTGTTGGAGAGGAGGGGAGTTGGGGGGTGTTGGAGAGGAGGGGAGTTGGGGGGTGTTGGAGAGGAGGGGAGTTGGGGGGTGTTGGAGAGGAGGGGATGGGAGGGGAGTTGGGGCGTGTTGGATGGGAGGGGAGTTGGGGGGTGTTGGAGAGGAGGGGATGGGAGGGGAGTTGGGGGGTGTTGGAGAGGAGGGGAGTTGGGGGGTGTTGGAGAGGAGGGGATGGGAGGGGAGTTGGGGGGTGTTGGAGAGGAGGGGAGTTGGGGGGTGTTGGAGAGGAGGGGAGTTGGGGGGTGTTGGGGTCGGGTGGATTGGGCGGATGAGCCGAGTCAGCCAGTGATTTTAACCTTTCGATTTTCCCCCGCAGTTGACATTGAGGATCAGGCGTTGGATCAGTTCCTCGGCGGGACCTCGGAGAAACCGGCCTCCCACCTATAGCGAGAGTGCGGCCCCGCGAGGCTGCGCCGTTCGGCGTTCCGGGAGAGGAAGGGGCTCGGCGCCAAACAGACGTACGGAAGGATCGCAGGGAGAGTTAAAGGCCGCGTCACTGGGACGTTGGTGGGATGGATCGTACCTGTGAGCGAGTGCCGGGGATCCCGTCTCTCCGTCCTCTGCTACTGTGAACCGCAAGATCCCACCTGGGCCGTACCCAAGCCTGGATCTCCAGCGCTGCTGACCGGTTCCCCGTGGGACCCCACACCGCCCTCTCCATCCCCGGCCTGTTTCTCCCGGGACGTTGGGACAGGACCTGCCCTTTGACTCTTGGCTGCCCCTCTCTTCGATGAGGCGTTGCCCCTAGATCCAGTTCTGCCGGATCGGTCGCACTCTCCCGCCGTCTGCAACGGGGCCCTCGTGCTTTAGTTGATTATCGCGGCCCTGTGGGAACCACAAGCGTATCTCATGACTCGGAAAAGTTGGAGCCCAACCTGCTTGCCTTGGCCCGGCGTCGCACCTCCGCTACGTTACGAAGTCCCGGTGGTGAAACCATTGCTCGCACTATCTCCGGCTGGCCGTGTTATGACCTCTGACCCCGCTCAGTGCTTGGCCCCTCCTTTGGCTCCGACCCCCGGCGATGTGGCGGCAGTGACCGATGGGTAGGGAGCTGACCCTGGGTGAGGCCTCGCTCTCCTGCCCGCTCCCGCTGTGGACAGAAGCTGCTGCTCAAAGGGACGCATTTCGACGGCTGAATTAAACCTGCACTTCTCCCTGGTCGTACCCGCTCGCTGTTTCCCCCGACGAGGGGGCTCCACTAATGTCAAAATAGGATCTGCTGGGAATGGCTGACTGTGTCTGTGCAGCGCTGGTGTCTTGTGCCAGTTTGATTGAACTGCAACCTGCCAACACTAATAAATCACTGAATGCTGAGCGAGGACAGCCTTTTATTTCCCGATTTTTCAGTCCCATCCTCTCCTTGAAGCGCTGACTCTCACTGGGGTACAGTTGCACAGACACTGACTCTCACTGGGGTACAGTTCCACAGACACTGACTCTCACTGGGGTACAGTTCCACAGACACTGACTCTCACTGGGGTACAGTTCCACAGACACTGACTCTCACTGGGGTACAGTTCCACAGACACTGACTCTCACTGGGGTACAGATCCACGGACACTGACTCTCACTGGGGTACAGTTCCACAGACACTGACTCTCACTGGGGTACAGATCCACAGACACTGACTCTCACTGGGGTACAGTTCCACAGACACTGACTCTCACTGGTGTATGGGTTCCACAGACACTGACTCTCACTGGGGTACAGATCCACAGACACTGACTCTCACTGGGGTACAGATCCACAGACACTGACTCTCACTGGGGTACAGTTCCACAGACACTGACTCTCACTGGGGCACAGTTCCACAGACACTGACTCTCACTGGGGTACAGTTCCACTGACACTAGATAGAGTGGATAGGAAGGACCTATTTCCCTTAGCAGAAGGGTCAATAACTAGGGGGCCTAGATTTAAAGTAATTGGTCAGAGGATTAGAGGGGAGTTGAGGAGAACTTTTTTCACCCAGAGGGTGTTGGGGGTCTGGAACTCACTGCCTGAAAGGGTGGTAGAGGCAGAAACCCTCATCGCATTTAAAAAGTACTTGGATATGCACTTGAAGTGCCGTAACCTACAGGGCTACGGACCGAGAGCTGGAAAGTGGGATTAGGCTGGATAGCTCTTTTTAAGCCGGCACAGACACGATGGGCCGAATGGCCTCCTTCTGTGCCGTAAATTTCGATGATTCAAACAGCAGTGAGGTGAATGACCAGCTCGAGCCGGCTACGCCAAGAATCTCCCCCCACCGCCCTCCCCCAATTCTCTTCAGTGTCCCAGTCAGACGGCCTCTCCTCCTAAGGTCCTGGTGGGACCCGCTCATTCGCCCAGTGATGTGACCTTCAGTCACAGTGCGTTCTATGCCTGACGCTCTGCTGTCGCCGCTGTTACATTTTTTGGGGTCGGTCACCCGTTGTGGTTTTTTTTAACTGGAGATACTTTTGGCCTCTTTCACGTCTTGGGTCCATTGCAAGGATGAAGGAAGCGAGTTCTCAATTCACGAGAACTGCCTGAAACATAACAACAACAACCCACATTTATACAGCGCCTTTAACATAGTAAAACGTCCCAAGGCGCTTCACAGGAGCGATTATCAGATGAAATTTGACATCGAGCCGCATCAGGAGATATTAGGAAATCTGACCAAAAGCTTAGTCATAGAGGTAGGTTTTAATGAGCATCTTAAAGGAGGAGAGAGAGGCGGAGAGGTTTAGGGAGGGAATTCCAGAGCTCAGGGCCCAGGCAGCTGAAGGCACGGCCGCCAGTGGAGGAGCGATGGAAATCGGGGGATGCGCAAGAGGCCAGAATTGGAGGAGAGCAGAGATCTCAGAGGGTTGTAGAATCATAGAAGGGTTACAGCACAGAAGGAGGCCATTCGGCCCGTCGAGCCTGTGCCAGCTCTCTGCAAGAGCACTTCAGCTAGTCCCACTCCCCCATCTTTTTCCGTAGCCCTGCAAATTTTTTTCTTTCAGGTTTTCCCTTTTGAAAACCGTGATTGAGTCTGCCTCCACCACCCTTTCAGGCAGTGCATTCCAGATCCTAACCACTTGCTGCTTAAATGAGTTTTTCCCCATGTCGCCTTTGGTTCTTTTGCCAATCACCTTAAATCTGTGTCCTCTGGTTCTCGACCCTTCCGCCAATGAGAACAGTTTCTCTCTATCTACTCTGTCCGGACCCCTCATGATTTTGAACACCTCTATCAAATCTCCTCTCAACCTTCTCTGCGTAACTGAAGTCGTTCATCCCTGGAATCATTCTCGTAAATCTTTTCTGCACCCTCTCCAAGGCCTTCACATCCTTCCTAAAGTGCGGTGCCCAGAATTGGACACAATACTCCAGTTGAGGCCGAACCAGTGTTTTATAAAGGTTCATCATAACTTCCTTGCTTTTGTAATCTATGCCTCTATTTATGAAAATGAGAAATCGCACAACACCAGGTTATAGTCCAACAGATTTATTTAAAATTACAAGCTTTCGGAGCTGTCGCCCCTTCCTCAGGTAGAGTTACTGTGAGACAATCTACCAGAATTCACAGAATATAAACACAGAGAAAATGCGATTCAATCTTTCCCTACATCAAAGACACACTAAGAGCACAGCCAAGACAATGAGATGAGTCCCAGGGGGTCCAACGTGTCAAAACACCTGCTGGCTGCATATCCTCTCCATTTGGGTTTGTTTCTTGTGTTTGTTTCTTGTGTTTGTTTTTTTAAAAAGCTGGAAAGACCAGGATCCTGTAAGCTTTTTGAATGGCATTCTCAACCTGCCCTGCCACCTTCAATGATTTGTGCACATATACCCCCAGGTCTCTCTGTTCATGCACCCGCTTTAGGATTGTATCCATTAGTTTTTATTGCCTCTCCTCGTTCTTCCTACCAAAATGTATCACTTCGCACTTTTCTGCGTTAAATTTCATCTGCCACGTGTCCGCCCATTCCACCAGCCTGTCTATGTCCTCTTGAAGTCTATCAGTCTCCTCCTCACTGTTCACTATACTTCCAAGTTTTGTGTCATCTGCAAATTTTGAAATAGTGCCCTGTATACCCACGTCCAAGTCATTAATATATAGCAAGAAAAGCAGTGGTCCTAGAACCGACCCCTGGGGAACACCACTGTATACCTTCCTCCAGTCTGAAAAACAACCGTTCACCACTACTCTCTGTTTCCTGTCACTTAGCCAATTCCGTATCCATGCTGCCACTGTCCCTTTTGTGGGGCTGGAGGAGATTACAGAGATAGGGAGGGGGTGAGGGCAATGCAGGGATTTGAAAACCAGGATGAGAATTTTAAAATCGAGGCGTTGCCGGATCGGGAGCCAGTGTAAGTCAGCGAGCTCAGGGGGTGATGGGTGAACGGGACTCGGTGCGAGTTAGGACACGGGGCAGCAGAGTTTTGGATGAGCTGAAGTTTACGGAGGGTGGAATGTGGGCGGCAAAGCTGAGAAATATCTCGAGGTTGCAAAAAACGATGAACAGTGGGCCCAGATTTAAGGTGATTAGCAAATGAACCAAAGGCGACATGAGGAGAAATTCTTTTACGCAACGAGTGGTTAGGATTTGGAATGCGCTGCCTGATAGGGCGGTGGAAACAGATTCAATCGCAGCCTTCAAAAGGGAATTGGATAAATACTTGAAGGAGAAAAAATTGCAGGGATAAGGGGAAAGAGCAGGACTAACTGGATTGCTCTTCGAAAGAGCCGGCACAGACTCGATGGGCCGAATGGCCGCCTTCTGTGCTGTATTATTCAATAATTCTATGTCAGAGCGGGCTCCAGCCACCCTCCAGCATCTCGCCCAACCCAGCCGTGCCTCGTCTCCGAGTCTCGACGGCGAGTGTCGGAGGTCATTCGACCATGGGCAGCATCGCTGCCGAGCCCAATTCTCTCCTGTCATCCACTCTCCAAGGGTGGGGTGTCATTGGGCAATCAGGAGCAGGAATCTTGGCTGCATTTCCCCTTCCTCTCCTAGGGGTGAGGCCAGTTGTTACCCCCCCCCTGCCCCCCCCCCCCCGAATGACTCTGGGGTTGAACCTGAACCCCTCCTGGTTTGTGTGGCTCAGTATCGCTGCGGCTGGGCCACTCAGCCACTGAGCTACCAGGGGAGGTAAACACAACAATGATGTATTACCGTATCTTTGGCACTGCCTTTTTCACAGTCGCCCCCCCCGGGCTAAACGCTCCAACAACAATTCAGGTGAGGCAGGTTCCATTATTTATCGTCCCAGTTAAAACACATCGCTTTAACGGCTTTTGGGAGCGGCATTTTTACCGTGGATTAGTCACAGTTCTATAAATATTAACCCAAGTACACAGGCCTGGGAATGAAAAACACCTCGTGTGTGGGTCACGGCCTCGGGACAGTGAGTGTGTGAGAGAGAGAGAGAGAGAGAGAGACAAGGAGGGTCAGTGAGAGAGAGAGAGAGAGAGAGAGAGAGACAAGGAGGTCGTCAGTGAGAGAGAGAGAGGGAGATGACAGGTAGAAATTGAGATAGGAGAGAGAGACAGAGACTGGGAGTCAGTCTGTCCACAGATCCCTGAAGGTAGCAGGACAGGTAGATAAGGTGGTTAAGAAGGCATACGGGACACTTGCCTTTATTAGCCGAGGCATAGAATATAAGAGCAGGGAGGTTATGCTTGAACTGTATAAAACACTAGTTAGGCCGCAGCTAGAATACTACGTGCAGTTCTGGTCACCACATTACAGGAAAGATGTGATTGCACTAGAGAGGGTGCAGAGGAGATTTACCAGGATGTTGCCTGGGCTGGGGAATTTTAGCTATGAGGAACGATTGGATCGGCTGGGGTTGTTTTCTTTGGAACAGAGGAGGCTGAAGGGAGACCTAATTGAGGTGTATATAATGATGAGGGGCCTGGATAGAGTGGATAGGAACGACCTATTTCCCTTAGCAGAGAGGTCAGTAACCAGGGGCATAGATTTAAAGTAATTGGTTGGAGGTTTAGAGGGGATTTGAGGAGAAATGTTTTCACCCAGAGGGTGGTGCGTGTCTGGAACTCACTGCCTGCAAGGGTGGTAGAGGCAGAAGCCCTCATCACATTTAAAAAGTACTTGGATATGCGCTTGAAGTGCCGTATAAGATCCTGAGGGGTCTTGACAGGATGGATGTGGAGAGGATGTTTCCTCTTGTGGGGGAATCTAGAACTAGGGGTCACAGTTTAAAAATAAGGGGTCGCCCATTTAAGACAGAGATGAGGAGAAAATTTTTCTCACATTGGGTCGTGAGTCTTTGGAACTCTCTTCCTCAGAGGGCAGTGGAAGCAGAGTCTTTGATTATTCTAAAGGCAGAGGTAGATAGATTCTTGATAAGCAAGGGGGGGTGAAAAGTTATCGGGGGTAGGCGGTAATGTGGAGTAATCGGATCAGCCATGATCTCATTGAATGGCGGAGCAGGCTCGAAGGGCCGAGTGGCCCACTCCTGCTCCTAGTTCGTATGTAACCGACAGGGCTACGGACCAAGTGCTGGAAAGTGGGATTAGGCTGGATAGTTCTTTGTCGGCCGTCACGGCCAAGATGGGCTGAATGGCCTCCTTCTGTGCCATAGATTTCTATGTTTCTGTGCTCAAAGGAGGAGAAAGTGCCCGAGGAG
Organism: Squalus acanthias; assembly: GCA_030390025.1. Taxonomy (NCBI): domain Eukaryota; kingdom Metazoa; phylum Chordata; class Chondrichthyes; order Squaliformes; family Squalidae; genus Squalus; species Squalus acanthias. The sequence goes on from JASTWF010000040.1 coordinate 2,385,518, forward strand.
CAGGGAGACTGAACAAGGTGTGATTCGGTGATGAGAGCTACACCACCTCCATGGCAGTCTGGGCGGGGCAAGTGGTGGAAGGTATAGCCAGGCGGGGAGGCTTCACTTAAGGTTAAGGTGTCGTCGCCCTTCAGCCAGGCGAGCAGCACAGATACATTTAAAGGGAAGCTCGATAAACACATGAGGGAGATCTGAATAGTGATGGGGTGAGATGAAGAGGGGTGGGAGGAGGCTCATGTGGAGCATAAACACCGGCACGGAGCAGATGGGCCGAACGGCCTGTTTCTGTATTGTAAGAAGAGAGGAAAACTTGAATTTATTCACTGTGTGGGACTGACTCCCAGTCTCTGTCTCTCTCTCCTTCTCAATTTCTACCTGTCATCTCCCTCTCTCTCTCTCTCACTGATGACCTCCTTGTCTCTCTCTCTCTCTCTCTCTCTCACTGATGACCTCCTTGTCTCTCTCTCTCTCTCTCTCTCTCTCACTGATGACCTCCTTGTCTCCCTCTCTCGCTCTCACTGATGACCTCCTTGTCTCCCTCTCTCGCTCTCTCTCTCTCTCACTGATGACCTTCTTGTCTCTCTCTCTCTCTCTCACTGATGACCTCCTTGTCTCCCTCTCTCTCTCTCACTGATGACCTCCTTGTCTCTCTCTCTCTCTCTCTCACACACACACTCACTGTCCCGAGGCCGTGACCCACACACGAGGTGTTTTTCATTCCCAGGCCTGTGTACTTGGGTTAATATTTATAGAACTGTGACTAATCCATGTAGAAGCCACGGTAAAAATGCCGCTCCCAAAAGCCGTTAAAGCGATGTGTTTTAACTGGGAGGATAAATAATGGAACCTGCCTCACCTGAATTGTTGTTGGAGCGTTTAGCCCGGGGGGGCGACTGTGAAAAAGGCAGTGCCAAAGATACGGTAATACATCATTGTTGTGTTTACCTCCCCTGGTAGCTCAGTGGCTGAGTGGCCCAGCCGCAGCGATACTGAGCCACACAAACCAGGAGGGGTTCAGGTTCAACCCCACAGTCATTCGGGGGAGGCAGGGGGGGGGTGACAACTGGCCTCACCCCTAGGAGAGGAAGGGGAAATGCAGCCAGGATTCCTGCTCCTGATTGCCCAATGACACCCCACCCTTGGAGAGTGGATGACAGGAGAGAATTGGGCTCGGCTGTGATGCCGCCCATGATCGAATGACCTCCGACACTCGTCGAGACATCGGAGACAAGGCACGGCTGGGTTGGGCGAGATGCTGGAGGGCGGCTGGAGCTCGCTCTGACGTAGAATCATAGAATGGTGCAGCACAGAAGGAGGCCATTCGGCCCATCGAATCTTTGCTGGCTCTTTCGAAGAGCAATCCAGTTAGTCCCACTCTCCTGCTCTTTCCCCATATCCCTGCAATTTTTTCTTCTTCAAGTATTTCTCCAATTCTCTTTTGAAGGCTGCTATTGAATCTGTATCCACCACCCTATCAGGCAGTGCATTCCAAACCCTTATTCTATCCTCTCATTTACAATCCTCGTTCGCTACCGCCCACCCAAGTGACACGCCAAGTTTCTCACCGAGATATCTGCCCTGCTCTCCTCCCTCAGCCTCTGCACCGAGCGACTTCTCATCCTCGGTGATTTCGACCTCCATCTCAATTCATCGTGCTCTCGCTCCTCTGCGTTCACTGCCCTCCTCGCCTCTCTTAACCCTCTCCCTCCACACAAACCCTCCGACCCATAATCACGGCCACCCCCTTGACCTTGTCATCTCACGTGGCTTCGCTACTCCCATCGTGTCAATCACAGACAAGGCCATCTTTGATCACTCCCTTGTATCGTTGAGCACTCAAATCCCCCCCATCCAATACTTCTGTGTCCGCCCCTGGAAATAACTCTCCGCCAAGTCACTTGCAACGCCACTTTCAAACCCCCAACTCTCTATCCTTTGGCCGTCCATTAGCAACATTATTTCTGCAGCTACCTATCTGCCCAATCCCACCCTCAGCTCCACCTTTGATGTCCTAGTCCCCAGTAAAACCATCACTCTCTCTCACCCTGGTCCTTTCCCCTGGTACGGCCCTCATCTCCACTCCCTTAGGTCCAAGGGATGCTGAATTGATTGGCACGCCATCTACCACCTTAAACATTCACTCCCTCCACCACCGGCGCACCGTGGCTGCAGTGTGCACCATCTACAAGATGCACTGCAGCAACTCGCCAAGGCTTCTTCGGCAGCACCTCCCAAACCCGTGACCTCTTCCACCTAGAAGGACAAGGGCAGCAGGCGCATGGGAACTCCACCACCTCCAAGTTCCCCTCCAAGTCACGCACCATCCTGACTTGGAAATATATCGGCCGTTCCTTCATCGTCGCTGGGTCAAAATCCTGGAACTCCCTCCCTAACAGCACTGTGGGAGCACCTTCACCACACGGACTGCAGCGGTTCAAGAAGGCGGCTCACCACCACCTTCTCAAGGGCAATTTGGGATGGGCAATAAATGCTGGCCTTGCCAGCGACGCCCACATCCCATAAACGAATAAAAAAAAACTTGAACGGAAAAGGAGGACAACTGGTTCAGCCAATCATCGCCAGATGTGGCTGGACCACATCAAGCTCTATCGGGTCCTGCTCTCGCCTGCCAAAACTGCTCACTGTTCCAGGTTCGTCCTGGAATGCAAAGATAAACCCCGGCTTCTCTTCTCCATTACCAACCGTCTCCTTAAACGGCTCTCCCCGGCCTCCTCCACCCTCATCTCCAACAAGAGGTGCGAGAAGCTCGTGGACTTCTTTGTCACTAAGATTGGGACCATCTGTTCAGCTGCCTCTGCCGCATCCCTCCCTTCACCTAGCCAGCGGGCCAAACTCCCCCCAAGGTCCCCCTGCCCTAGCCTGAAACCCCTGCCTATCTCCCCTCATACCCGCTCCAAGCTCCTCTTGTCCATTGGACCCAGCTCCTACTCCCTCAACCATATTCACACAAAACTGCTGACCACCCAACTCTGCACCGTCCCATCAAACACTCCCAGGGCAGGTACAGCACGGGTTAGATACAGATTAAAGCTCCCTCTACACTGTCCCGTCAAACTCTCCCAGGGCAGGTACAGCACGGGTTAGATACAGAGTAAAGCTCCCTCTACACTGTCCCATCAAACACTCCCAGGGCAGGTACAGCACTTTTGTGGGCCCTGACTGAGTGAGCAGAATATTGAACTCTAGGGGGCATCATGTCACCAGGTCCCAGGCAAATCTTGCCGTACAAAGTCCTCGCAGGGACCAGTACACCCTGTCCACTAGGTGTCCGCGGACAATGACCCTGTCAGGCTGCCATCTTAGCTGGCGAGTAGTGTGAGATCCAGGGGGGGGAAAGCCCTGCAGCGAGTAGCAGGTATTTCAACTGAAATGAAGTCCCTGAGTGGAAGGTTGATTGGAGCTGCCTGATGCGTGAGTTGGCAGTGTGCCTGTGGAATGCAGGCGGCCAGTTTCAGATCAGAGGGTACGGAGCCAGCCTGATGGCTGCCAGTGATTGTTACCAGGGATATGGAGCTCTCTCCATTTCCTGTGTGTGTGTGTGTCTAGCTATACGTCTGTATCTTTATGTCATTCTGTGCATTTCTCTCTGCACCTCTCTATCTGTGTGTCTCTACCTTTGCATCTCTGTGTCTCTGCTTCTCTCTCTCTCTCTCTCTCTATGTGTCTCTCTGTCTCTCTCTCTCTCTGTGTCTCTCTCCATCTCTGCGTCTCTGTCTCTGCTTCTCTCTCTGTCTCTCTCTGTCTCTCTCTATCTATCTCTGTCTCTCTATCTATCTATCTATCTCTGCATCTCTCTGTCTCTCTTTCTCTCTCTCTTTCTCTCTCTCTTTTTCTCTCTCTTTCTCTCTGTCTCTTTCTCTCTCTGTCTCTCTGTCTCTTTCTCTCTCTGTCTCTCTCTCTCTCTGTGTGTGTGTCTCTCTCTCTGCATCTCTCTCTGTTTCTCTCTGTCTCTCTCTTTGTTTCTCTCTCTATCTCTGCATCTCTCTATCTCGGTCTCTCGCTGTCTCTGTGTCTCTCTCTCTATCCTTGCATTTCTCTCTATCTCTGCATCTCTCTCCCCCTCTGAATCTTTCTCCATCTCCGTGTCTCTTTCTGTCTATCTGTGCGTCTCTCTCTCTTTCATACTGCGTCTCTCTATCTCTGCATCTCTTTCTATCTTGTGTGTCTCTCTCTCCTCTTCACCTCTCTATCTCTGCATCTCTTTCTATCTTGTGTGTCTCTCTCTCCTCTTCGCCTCTCTACCTCCGCGTCTCTCGCCCCCCTCTGTCCCTGTGTCTCTCTCTTACTGTCTCTCTCTGCATCTCTCACTCTATCTGTGCGTGTCTGTCTATCTGTACATCTTTCTGCGCTGTCGGAAGTGCCGTCTTTCGGATGAGGCCCCGTCTGCCCTCTCAGATGGATGTAAAAGATTCATGGCCAATGTTCCCTTTCATTTTTTAGGGGGCCGTGCAGCCCCGTTAAAACTGCACGTGCGGATTTCCTATTTAAAAGCCAGCTCGCCGGCTGCGCGGTAACTCCAGAGCGCCGTGCGGCCGAGCAGCTGCACAGACGCACAGCTTAAAGGGAACACGGTTCATGGCACTATTCAAAGAAGAGCAGGGGGAGTTCTCCCCGGTGTCCTGGGCCAATATTTATCCCTCAATCAACATCACTAAAACAGATGATCTGGTCATTATCACATTGCTGTTTGTGGGAGCTTGCTGTGCACAAATTGTCTGCCGCGTTTCCCACATTACAACAGTGACTACACTTCAAAAAGTACTTCATTGGCTGTAAAGCGCTTTGGGACGTCCTGAGGTTATGAAAGGTGCCGTATAAAGGCAAGTTCTTTCATTCTATCTCAAGTCTCTCTCTCTCTCTTTCTCTCTCTCTCTCTGTCTCTCTCTCTATCAGTCTCTCTCTCTCTCTGTCTCTCTCTCTCTGTCTCTCTCTGTCTCTCTCTCTCTGTCTCTCTCTCTCTGTCTTTCTCTCTGTCTCTCTCTCTCTCTGTCTCTCTCTGTTTCTCTGTGTCTCTCTATCAGTCTCTCTCTCTCTGTCTCTCTCTATCAGTCTCTCTCTATCAGTCTCTCTCTCTCTCTGTCTCTCTCTCTCTGTTTCTCTCTCTGTGTCTCTCTATCAGTCTCTCTCTCTCTATCTCTATCAGTCTCTCTCTCTATCAGTCTCTCTCTCTCTATCAGTCTCTCTCTCTGTCTCTCTCTCTCTGTTTCTCTCTGTTTCTCTATCTATCTCAGTCTCTCTCTATCAGTCTCTCTCTCTCTCATTTTTCTCTCTCTCTGTATCTCAGTCTCTCTCAGTCTCTATCTCTCTATCTCAGTCTCTCTCTCTCTCTATCTCAGTCTCTCTCGGTCTCTCGCTCTCTATCTATCTCAGTCTCTATCTCTCTATCTCAGTCTCTCTCTCTATCACAGTATCTCTCGGTCTCTCGCTCTCTATCTATCTCAGTCTCTATCTCTCTATCTCAGTCTCTCTCTCTCTATCTCAGTCTCTCTCGGTCTCTCGCTCTCTATCTATCTCAGTCTCTATCTCTCTATCTCAGTCTCTCTCTCTCAGTCTCTCTCTCTTTATCACAGTCTCTCTCTCAGCAAAGGCTGTGGGCCCCGACAACATCCCGGCTATTGCGCTGAAGACTTGTGCTCCAGAACTAGCCACACCTCTAGCCAAGCTGTTTCAGTACAGCTACAACACTGGCCTCTATCCGACAATGTGGAAAACTGCCCAGGTATGTCCTGTCCACAAAAAGCAGGACCAATCCAATCCAGCCAATTACCGCCCCATCAGTCTACTCTCAATCATCAGCAAAGTGATGGAAGGTGTCATCAACAGTGCTTTTACTTACCAATAACCTGCTCACTGATGCCCAGTTTGAGTTCCGCCAGGACCACTCGGCTCCTGACCTCATTACAGCCTTGGTCCAAACATGGACAAAGGAGCTGAATTCCAGAGGTGAGGTGAGAGTGACTGCCCTTGACATCAAGGCAGCATTTGACCAAGTGTGGCATCAAGGAGCCCTAGTAAAATTGAAGTCAATGGGAATCGGGGGGGGAAAACTCTCCACTGGCCGGAGTCATACCTAGCACAAAGGAAGATGGTTGTGGTTGTTGGAGGTTAATCATCACAGCCCCAGGACATCGCTGCAGGAGTTCCTCAGGGCAGTGTCCTCGGCCCAACCATCTTCAGCTGCTTCATCAATGACCTTCCCTCCATCATAAGGTCAGAAGTGGGGATGTTCGCTGATGATTGCACAGTGTTCAGTGCCATTCACAACTCCTCAGATAATGAAGCAGTCCATGACCGCATGCAACAAGACCTGGACGACATTCAGGCTTGGGCTGATAAGTGGCAAGTAACATTCGCGCCACACAAGTGCCAGGCAATAACTATCTCCAACAAGCGAGAGTCTAACCACCGCCCCTTGACATTCAATGGCATTACCATCGCTGAATCCCCCACCATCAACATCCTGGGGATCACCATTGACCAGAAAATTAACTGGACCAGCCACATAAATACTGTGGCAACAAGAGCAGGTCAGAGGCTAGATATTCTGCGGCGAGTGTCTCACCCCCTGACTCCCCAAAGCCTTTCCATCATCTACAAGGCACAAGTAAGGAGTGTGATGGACTACTCTCCACTTTCCCAGATGAGTGCAGCTCCAACAACACTCAAGAAGCTCGACTCCATCCAGGATAAAGCAGGCCGCTTGATTGGCACCCCATCCACCACCTTAAACACTCACTCCCTCCACCACCGGCGTACCGTGGCTGCAGTGTGTACCATCTACAAGATGCACTGCAGCAACTCGCCAAGGCTTCTTCGGCAGCACCTCCCAAACCCGCGACCTCTTCCACCTAGAAGGACAAGGGCAGCAGGCACATGGGAACACCACCACCTCCAAGTTCCCCTCCAAGTCACACACCATCCTGACTTGGAAATATATTGGCCGTTCCTTCATCGTCGCTGGGTCAAAATCCTGGAACTCCCTCCCTAACAGCACCGTGGGAGCACCTTCACCACACGGACTGCAGCGGTTCAAGAAGGCGGCTCACCACCACCTTCTCGAGGGCAACTAGGGATGGGCAATAAATGCTGGCCTTGCCAGCGCCGTCCGCATCCCATGAACGAATAAAAAAAAAGTCTCTCGCTCTCTATCTATCTCAGTCTCTTTCTCGATCTCTCGCTCTCTATCTATCTCAGTCTCTATCTCTCTGTCTAGTCTCTCTCTCTATCAGTCTCTTTCTCTATAGCTCAGTCTCTCTCTCACTCTCTCGCTCTCTATCTATCTCAGTCTCTGTGTGTCTCTATTTCTCTATATATCCCTCTATCTGTCTCACTCTGTTTCTCTCAGTCTCTCGCTCTCACTGACAACCTCCTTGTTTCCCTCTCTCTCACACACACACACACCGACACACAACACACACACAGTTGCATTCCCCCCACACTCACCGTCCCGAGGCTGTGACTCACACGAGGTGTTTTTCACTCCCAGCCCTGTGTGCTTGGGTTAATATTTATAGAACTGTGACTAATCCCCATAGAAACCACGGTACAAAATGCTGCTCCCAAAAGCCTTGAAGGAACCATCACCCCATTCTTAAAGTGATTGATTGAAATGAGAGGAGAAATAATGGTATCCGCCTCACCTGGATTGTTGTCGGCGCTTTTAGCCCAAGGGCACCTGTGAAAAAGGCAGTGCCAAAGATCGGTGGTGTGTTTACCTCCCCTGGTAGCTCAGTATCTGAGTGGCCCAGCCACGATGAAACTGAACCACACAAACCAGAATTGGTTCAGATTCAACCCCCGCCGGGTGGGAATGTAAGTTGTGAGGAGGATGCAAAGAGGCTTTTTTTTATTAGTTCCTGGGATCTGGGCGTCGCTGGCAAGGCCGGCATTTATTGCCCATCCCTAATTGTCCTCGAGAAGGTGGTGGTGGAACCGCCTTCCTGAACCGCTTCAAGGAGATATAGACAGGCTAAGTGAGCGGGCAAGAACACGGCACATGGAATGTAATGTGGAGAAATGTGAAGTTATCCACTCTGGTGGGAAAAATAGAAAAGCAGAGTATTTTTTAAATGGTGAGAGATCGGGAAATGTTGGTGTTCAGAGGGACCTGGGTGTCCTTGTACACGAATCACTGAAAGTTAACATGCAGGTGCAGCAAGCAATTAGGAAAGCAAATGGTATGTTGGCCTTTATTACAAGAGGATTTGAGTTTAAGAGTAAAGACGTCTTACTGCAATTATATAGGGCCCTGGTGAGACCACACCTGGAGTACTGTGTACAACTTTGGTCTCCTTACCTGAGGAAGGATATACTTGCCAGAGAGGGAGTGCAACGAAGGTTCACCAGACTGATTCCTGGGATGGGGAGATTGTCCTATGAGGAGAGATTGAGTAGACCAGGCCGATATTCTCTAGAGTTTAGAAGAATGAGAGGTGATCTCATTGAAACATACAAAATTCTTACAGGGCTTGACAGGGTAGATACAGGGAGGCTGTTTCTCCTGGCTGGGGAATCTAGAACCAGGGGTCACAGTCTCAGAATAAGGGGTTTAGGACTGAGATGAGGAGAAATTTCTTCACTCAGAGGGTGGTGAATCTTTGGAATTCTCTACCCCAGAGGGCTGTGGAGGCTCAGTCGTTGAGTATATTCAAGGCTGAGATCGATAGATTTTTGGATATTAAGGGAACCAAGGGATATGGGGATATTGCAGGAAAGTGGAGTTGAGGTCGATGATCAGCCATGATCTTATTGAATGGCGGAGCAGGCTCGAGGGGCCGAATGGCCGACTCCTGCTCCTATTTCTTATGTTCTTATGAATCATTCCGGGCGACAATTGGCCTCACCATAGAATAGAATCATAGAAGGGTTACAGCACAGAAGGAGGCCATTCGGCCCATCGAGCCCGTGCCGGCTCACTGCAAGATCACTTCAGCTAGTCCCACTCCCTCGCCCTCTCCCCGTAGCCCTGCAATTTTTTTTCCTTCAGATACTTATCCAACTCCCTTTTGAAAGCAGTGATTGAATCTGCCTCCACCACCCTTTCAGGCAGCGCATTCCAGATCCTAACCACTCGCTGCGTAAAGAAGTTTTTCCTCATGTCGCCTTTGGTTCTTCTGCCAATCACCTTAAATCTGTGTCCTCTGGTTCTCGACCCTTCCGCCAATGGGAACAGTTTCTCTCTATCTACTCTGTCCAGACCCCTCATGATTTTGAACACCTCTATCAAATCTCCTCTCCACCTTCTCTGCTCTAAGGAGAACAACCCCAGCCTCTCCAGTCTATCCATGTAACTGAAGTCCCTCATCCCTGGAATCATTCTCGTAAATTTTTTCTGCACCCTCTCTAAGGCCTTCACATCCTTCCTAAAGTGCAGTGCCCAGAATTGGACACAATACTCCAGTTGAGGCCGAACCAGTGTTTTATACAGGTTGGCCCAGTTGGGCTGAATGGCCTGCTTTAGTGCTGTAGCAGGGCTGTGGAGAAAGAGCAGCAGGAGTGGGATTAATTGGATAGCTCCCTCTAAACCCCTCATGAGGAGAGGGAGGGGAAGGAGGCCCTGCTATTCGAAATCACCCCAGGATTCCTGCTCCTGATTGTCCAATGACCCCTCACTCTTGGACAGTGGATGACAGGAGAGAATTGGGCTCGGCAGTGATGCCTTCCATGGTCGAATTACCTCCGCCACTCGCTGTCTAGACCCGCAGACGAGGCGTGGCTGGGTTGTGTGAGATGCTGGAGGGCAGCGGGAGCTCACTCTGCCATTTTGGAGTCTCCTTTCATCCCCTTCTTTTTTTAACTCGACATATTTCTCGGCCTCTACCTTTCAGACAGTTCTTGTAAATTGAGAGCTCGCTTCTGAGTCACAAATTCGTGAGATCGAGCCCCACTCCACAGACAGAATCCAGGCCGACTCTCCCAGTGCAGTACTGAGGGAGTGCCGCACTGTTGGAGGGGCAGTACTGAGGGAGTGCTGCACTGTCGGAGGGGCAGTACTGAGGGAGTGCCGCACTGTCGGAGGGGCAGTACTGAGGGAGCGCTGCACTGTCTGAGGGGCAGTACTGAGGGAGTGCCGCACTGTCGGAGGGGCAGTACTGAGGGAGCGCTGCACTGTCTGAGGGGCAGTACTGAGGGAGCGCTGCACTGTCGGAGGGGCAGTACTGAGGGAGCGCCGCACTGTCGGAGGGGCAGTACTGAGGGAGCGCCGCACTGTCTGAGGGGCAGTACTGAGGGAGCGCTGCACTGTCGGAGGGGCAGTACTGAGGGAGTGCCGCACTGTCGGAGGGGCAGTACTGAGGGAGCGCTGTACTGTCGGAGGGGCAGTACTGAGGGAGCGCCATACTGTCGGAGGGGCAGTACTGAGGGAGTGCCGCACTGTCGGAGGGGCAGTACTGAGGGAGCGCCGCACTGTCGGAGGGGCAGTACTGAGGGAGCGCTGCACTGTCGGAGGGGCAGTACTGAGGGAGTGCCGCACTGTCGGAGGGGCAGTACTGAGGGAGCGCCGCACTGTCGGAGGGGCAGTACTGAGGGAGCGCCGCACTGTCAGAGGGGCAGTACTGAGGGAGCGCCGCACTGTCAGAGGGGCAGTACTGAGGGAGCGCAACACTGTCGGAGGGGCAGTACTGAGGGAGCGCCGCTCTGTCGGAGGGGCAGTACTGAGGGAGCGCCGCACTGTCGGAGGGGCAGTACTGAGGGAGCGCCGCACTGTCGGAGGGACAGTACTGAGGGAGCGCAGCACTGTCGGAGGGGCAGTACTGAGGGAGCGCGCACTGTCGGAGGGACAGTACTGAGGGAGCGCCGCACTGTCGGAGGGCCGGTACTGAGGGAGCGTCGCACTGTCGGAGGGGCAGTACTGAGGGAGCGCCGCACTGTCGGAGGGGCTGTACTGAGGGAGCGCCGCACTGTCGGAGGGACAGTACTGAGGGAGCGCCGCACTGTCGGAGGGGCAGTACTGAGGGAGCGCCGCACTGTCGGAGGGGCAGTACTGAGGGAGTGCTGCAAAGTTGGAGGAGACGATAAACTGAGGCCCCGTCTGCTCTGTCAGGTGGATGTTAAAGATCCCACGGCACTATTTTGAAGAAGAGCAGGGGGAGTTCTCCCCAGTATCCTAGGGCAAATATTTATCCCTCAACCAACATCACTAAAAAACAGATTATCTGGTCATTTTCACATTGCTGTGTGTGGGAGCTTGCTGTGCGCAAATTGGCTGCTGCCTTTCCTACATTACAACAGTGACTACACTTCAAACAAGCTAATGTCCGGATGTCCGGAGGATGAGATGTCACTATAAACGGGAGCTCCTTCTGGACACTCTTCCACTCCTGCCCAATTCCAGTGACTGGACCTACTCTGAGGCTCTTGGCTGGTGTGACTTAATCACGCCCCCCGTGGGGTGAGCCACCTGCACAACGGCCTGCCCGGCCCCAAGGAAACCCTCCAATTGGGGTTCTGGGCCTCACTCTCTCTCCGATTGGAGTTCTGGGCCCCGCTCTCTCTCCGATTCGGGTTCAGGGCCCCGCTCTCTCCGATTTGGGTTCTGGGCCTCACTCTCTCTCCGATTGGGGTTCTGGGCCCCGCTCTCTCTCCGATTGGGGTTCAGGGCCCCGCTCTCTCTCCGATTGGGGTTCTGGGCCTCACTCTCTCTCCGATTGTGGTTCTGGGCCCCGCTCTCTCCGATTGGGGTTCTGGGCCCCACTCTCTCTCCGATTGGGGTTCTGGGCCTCACTCTCTCTCCGATTGTGGTTCTGGGCTTCACTCTCTCTCCGATTGGGGTTCTGGGCCTCACTCTCTCTCCGATTGGGGTTCTGGGCCTCACTCACTCTCTGATTGGGGTTCTGGGCCTCACTCACTCTCCGATTGTGGTTCTGGGCCCCGCTCTCTCCGATTGGGGTTCTGGGCCCCGCTCTCTCCGATTGGGGTTCTGGGCCTCACTCTCTCTCCGATTGTGGTTCTGGGCCCCACTCTCTCTCCGATTGGGGTTCTGGGCCTCGCTCTCTCTCCGATTGGGGTTCTGGGCTTCACTCTCTCTCCGATTGGGGTTCTGGGCCTCGCTCTCTCTCCGAATTGGGGTTCTGGGCTTCACTCTCTCTCCGATTGGGGTTCTGGGCCCCGCTCTCTCTCCGATTGGGGTTCTGGGCTTCACTCTCTCTCCGATTGTGGTTCTGGGCCTCGCTCTCTCTCCGATTGGGGTTCTGGGCCCCGCTCTCTCCGATTGTGGTTCTGGGCCCCGCTCTCTCCGATTGGGGTTCTGGGCCCCGCTCTCTCTCCGATTGTGGTTCTGGGCCTCGCTCTCTCTCTGATTGGGGTTCTGGGCCCCGCTCTCTCTCCGATTGGGGTTCTGGGCCCCACTCTCTCTCCGATTGGGGTTCTGGGCCCCTCTCTCTCCGATTGGGGTTCTGGGCCTCACTCTCTCTCCGATTGGGGTTCTGGGCCTCACTCTCTCTCCGATTGGGGTTCTGGGCCCCACTCTCTCTCCGATTGGGGTTCTGGGCCCGCTCTCTCTCCGATTGGGGTTCTGGGCCCCGCTCTCTCTGATTGGGGTTCTGGGCCTCACTCTCTCTCTGATTGGGGTTCTGGGCCCCGCTCTCTCTCCGATTGGGGTCCTGGGCCCCGCTCTCTCTCCGATTGGGGTTCTGGGCCTCACTCACTCTCCGATTGGGGTTCTGGGCCCCGCTCTCTCTCCGATTGGGGTTCTGGGCCTCACTCTCTCTCCGATTGGGGTTCTGGGCCCCGCTCTCTCTCCGATTGGGGTTCTGGGCCCCGCTCTCTCTCCGATTGGGGTTCTGGGCCCCGCTCTCTCTCCGATTGGGGTTCTAGGCCTCGCTCTCTCTTTGATTGGGGTTCTGGGCCTCACTCTCTCTCCAATTGGGGTTCTAGGCCTCGCTCTCTCTTTGATTGGGGTTCTGGGCCTCACTCTCTCTTCGATTGGGGTTCTGGGCCCCGCTCTCTCCGATTGGGGTTCTGGGCCTCACTCTCTCTCCGATTGGGGTTCTGGGCCTCACTCACTCTCCGATTGGGGTTCTGGGCCCTGCTCTCTCTCCGATTGGGGTTCTGGGCCCCGCTCTCTCTCCGATTGGGGTTCTGGGCCCCGCTCTCTCTCCGATTGGGGTTCTGGGCCCCGCTCTCTCTCCGATTGGGGTTCTGGGCCCCGCTCTCTCTCCGATTGGGGTTCTGGGCCTCGCTCTCTCTCCGATTGGGGTTCTGGGCCTCACTCTCTCTCCGATTGGGGTTCTGGGCCTCACTCTCTCTCCGATTGGGGTTCTGGGCCTCACTCTCTCTCCGATTGGGGTTCTGGGCCCCGCTCTCTCTCCGATTGGGGTTCTGGGCCCCGCTCTCTCCGATTGGGGTTCTGGGCCTCACTCTCTCTCCGATTGGGGTTCTGGGCCCCGCTCTCTCCGATTGGGGTTCTGGGCCTCACTCTCTCTCCGATTGGGGTTCTGGGCCCCGCTCTCTCCGATTGGGGTTCTGGGCCCCGCTCTCTCTGTTTGGGGTTTTGGGCCTCACTCTTTCTTCGAATGGGGTTCTGGGCCTCACTCTCTCTCCGATTGTGGTTCTGGGCCCCGCTCTCTCTCCGATTGGGGTTCTGGGCCTCACTCTCTCTCAGATTGTGGTTCTGGGCCCCGCTCTCTCCGATTGGGGTTCTGGGCCTCACTCACTCTCCGATTGGGGTTCTGGGCCCCGCTCTCTCCGATTGGGGTTCTGGGCTTCACTCTCTCTCCGATTGTGGTTCTGGGCCTCGCTCTCTCTCCGATTGGGGTTCTGGGCCCCGCTCTCTCTCCGATTGTGGTTCTGGGCCTCGCTCTCTCTCTGATTGGGGTTCTGGGCCCCGCTCTCTCTCCGATTGGGGTTCTGGGCCCCACTCTCTCTCCGATTGGGGTTCTGGGCCCCTCTCTCTCCGATTGGGGTTCTGGGCCTCACTCTCTCTCCGATTGGGGTTCTGGGCCTCACTCTCTCTCCGATTGGGGTTCTGGGCCCCACTCTCTCTCCGATTGGGGTTCTGGGCCCGCTCTCTCTCCGATTGGGGTTCTGGGCCCCGCTCTCTCTGATTGGGGTTCTGGGCCTCACTCTCTCTCTGATTGGGGTTCTGGGCCCCGCTCTCTCTCCGATTGGGGTCCTGGGCCCCGCTCTCTCTCCGATTGGGGTTCTGGGCCTCACTCACTCTCCGATTGGGGTTCTGGGCCCCGCTCTCTCTCCGATTGGGGTTCTGGGCCTCACTCTCTCTCCGATTGGGGTTCTGGGCCCCGCTCTCTCTCCGATTGGGGTTCTGGGCCCCGCTCTCTCTCCGATTGGGGTTCTGGGCCCCGCTCTCTCTCCGATTGGGGTTCTAGGCCTCGCTCTCTCTTTGATTGGGGTTCTGGGCCTCACTCTCTCTCCAATTGGGGTTCTAGGCCTCGCTCTCTCTTTGATTGGGGTTCTGGGCCTCACTCTCTCTTCGATTGGGGTTCTGGGCCCCGCTCTCTCCGATTGGGGTTCTGGGCCTCACTCTCTCTCCGATTGGGGTTCTGGGCCTCACTCACTCTCCGATTGGGGTTCTGGGCCCCGCTCTCTCTCCGATTGGGGTTCTGGGCCCCGCTCTCTCTCCGATTGGGGTTCTGGGCCCCGCTCTCTCTCCGATTGGGGTTCTGGGCCCCGCTCTCTCTCCGATTGGGGTTCTGGGCCCCGCTCTCTCTCCGATTGGGGTTCTGGGCCTCGCTCTCTCTCCGATTGTGGTTCTGGGCCTCGCTCTCTCTCTGATTGGGGTTCTGGGCCCCGCTCTCTCTCCGATTGGGGTTCTGGGCCCCACTCTCTCTCCGATTGGGGTTCTGGGCCCCTCTCTCTCCGATTGGGGTTCTGGGCCTCGCTCTCTCTCCGATTGGGGTTCTGGGCCCCGCTCTCTCTCCGATTGGGGTTCTGGGCCCCGCTCTCTCCTATTGGGGTTCTGGGCCTCACTCTCTCTCCGATTGGGGTTCTGGGCCCCGCTCTCTCCGATTGGGGTTCTGGGCCTCACTCTCTCTCCGATTGGGGTTCTGGGCCCCGCTCTCTCCGATTGGGGTTCTGGGCCCCGCTCTCTCTGTTTGGGGTTTTGGGCCTCACTCTTTCTTCGAATGGGGTTCTGGGCCTCACTCTCTCTCCGATTGTGGTTCTGGGCCCCGCTCTCTCTCCGATTGGGGTTCTGGGCCTCACTCTCTCTCTGATTGTGGTTCTGGGCCCCGCTCTCTCCGATTGGGGTTCTGGGCCTCACTCTCACTCCGATTGGGGTTCTGGGCCCCGCTCTCTCCGATTGGGGTTCTGGGCCCCGCTCTCTCTGTTTGGGGTTTTGGGCCTCACTCTTTCTTCGAATGGGGTTCTGGGCCTCACTCTCTCTCCGATTGTGGTTCTGGGCCCCGCTCTCTCTCCGATTGGGGTTCTGGCCCCCACTCTCTCCGATTGTGGTTCTGGGCCCTGCTCTCTCTCCGATTGTGGTTCTGGGCCCTGCTCTCTCTCCGATTGGGGTTCTGGGCCCCACTCTCTCCGATTGTGGTTCAGGGCCCCGCTCTCTCCGATTTGGGTTCGGGGCTCCGTTCTCTCTGATTGTGGTTCTGGGCCCCACTCTCTCTGATTGGGGTTCTTTGCTAATTATCCCTGCCTTTGATTCTGGGTACCACTCTGTGACTGTATTTATGTCGGGGATTTCCAACATCATCTGGACAAAGCCCGGCACCACAGAGAGAGCGTGGTGAGAACGTGGAACTCGTTACCACAGAGAGTGGTTGAGGCGAATAGCACCGATGCATTTAAGGGGAAGCTAAGTAATCACATGAGGGAGAAAGGAGTAGAAGGTTATGCTGATAGGGTGAGATGAGTTATCGTGGGAGGAGGCTCGTTTCGAGCATAAACACCGGCACGGAGCATAGAATCATAGAACAGTTACAGCACAGAAGGAGGCCATTCGGCCCGTCGAGCCCGTGCCGGCTCTCTGCAAGATCACTTCAGCTGGTCCCACTCCCCCGCCCTTTCCCCGTAGCCCTGCAAATTTTTTCCTTCAGGTATTTATCCAACTCCCTTTTGAAAGCAGTGTTTGAGTCTGCCTCCACCGCCCTTTCAGGCAGTGCATTCCAGATCCTAACCACTCACTGCGTAAAAAAGTTTTTCCTCATGTCGCCTTTGGTTCTTTTACCAATCACCTTAAATCTGTGTCCTCTGGTTCTCGACCCTTCCGCCAATGGGAACAGTTTCTCTCTATCTACTCTGTCCAGACCCCTCATGATTTTGAACACCTCTATCAAATCTCCTCTCAACCTTCTGTGCTCTAAGGAGAACAACCCCAGCTTCTCCAGTCTATCCACGTAACTGAAGTCCTTCATCCCTGGAATCATTCTCGTAAATCTTTTCTGCACCCTCTCTCCAAGGCCTTCACATCCTTCCTAAAGTGCGGTGCCCAGAATTGGGCACAATACTCTAGCTGGGGCTGAACCAGTGTTTTATAAAGGTTCATCATAACTTCCTTGCTTTTGTACTCTATGCCTCTATTTATGAATGTGATGCGGAGATGCCGGTGTTGGACTGGGGTGGACAAAATTGAGAGGTCGCACAACACCAGGTTATAGTCCAACAGCTTTATTTGAAATCACAAGCTTTCGGAGCTGCTGACTGAGGAGCAGCAGCAGCAGGCCCTGGAGATGGAGCACGCGGTGTCCGCCGGCACGCTTGAGTTTTTCCGCGACCGGTGGGCGCCGCGGGGACTGGAGTGCATCGTCACCCCGGACTTCCAAATTTTGATTTGATTTGTTAAGTTTCATTTAAAGTTTTAATTGATTTACAGTAAATTTGTGTTTGTCCAACCAAAAAGAGGAACACCAGGTTATAGTCCAACAGTTTTATTTGAAATCACAAGCTTTCGGAGCTATCGATCGCCCCTTCCTCAGGTGAAGTAAAGAAATACAGACTTGACAAAGCATATATAGATAGAGAACAATGCATGTGTACCTTACAATTGCAGACAACTAAATTAAATGGTCTGGCCATTTCTCCCATTGCTGTTTGTGGGAGCTTGCTGTGCACAGAATTGTCCGCCGCGTTTCCTGTGGATGGCCTACTCCTGTTCCGATGTACATTACAACAGTGACCACACTTCAAAAAGTGCTTCATTGGCTGTAAAGCGCTTTGGGACGTCCGGTGGTCGTGAGAGGCGCTGGAGAAATGCAAGTCTTTTTTATTCATGGTCAGTAGGTCCGAAGAGGATTTAATTTGGTGTCTGATGTGCAAGGCCCCATCTCCAGGTTTGATTCCCCACACAAGCTGCCTCCACTCTGGTTTCTGTGTCCGTGGTGGGGAGTGCGTAGGGACACCCCCCCTGCACTCGGCAAACCTCGGCTCCCGTTGGCAAGCAGGGAACAACAGGAGGCAGAGTGGAAAACGATCTTTGCAAAAGTGCTGGAGAAAGTTAGAGGGGTGCAGACAGACTAAGAAGTGCGGAACAGTGCAATCTAGTGTTAATTCAGTGGTAGGGGCTAGAGCGGTCCCAGGGCTGAGAGACTTCAGTGACGTGGAGAGACTGGAGAAGCTGGGGTTGTTCTCCTTGGAGCAGAGAAGGTTAAGGGGAGGTTTAATAGAGGTGTTCAAAATGATGAAAGGTTTTGATAGAGTAAATAAGGAGAAACTGTTTCCAGTGGCAGGAGGGTCGGTAACCAGAAGATAATTGGCAAAAGAACCAGAGGGAGATGAGAATTTATTTACGCAGCAAATTGTTGTGATCTGGAACGCGCTGCCTGAAAGGGCGGTGGAAGCAGATTCAATAGTAACTTTCAAAAGGGAATTGGAGAAATACTTGAAAAAGAAAAATTTGCAGGGCTATGGGGAAAGAGCAGGGGGAGTGGGACTAATCGGAGAGCTCGTTCAAAGAGCCGGCACAGGCACGATGGGCTGAATGGCCTCCTGTGTTGTACAATTCTATGATAAATATTATGTAAAAGGAGGAGCGAGAATAGTGGTGGGAGGTTTGCAGGCATTGCCAGCGTGGTACTGAATCACACAGGGCATTGCCAACGTGGTACTGAATCACACAGGGCATTGCCAGCGTGGTACTGAATCACACAGGGCATTGCCAGCGTGGTACTGAATCACACAGGGCATTGCCAGCGTGGTACTGAATCACACAGGGCATTGCCAACGTGGTACTGAATCACACAGGGCATTGCCAACGTGGTACTGAATCACACAGGGCATTGCCAGCGTGGTACTGAATCACACAGGGCATTGCCAGCGTGGTACTGAATCACACAGGGCATTGCCAGCGTGGTACTGAATCACACAGGGCATTGCCAACGTGGTACTGAATCACACAGGGCATTGCCAGCATGGTACTGAATCACACAGGGCATTGCCAATGTGGTACTGAATCACACAGGGCATTGCCAACGTGGTACTGAATCACACAGGGCATTGCCAATGTGGTACTGAATCACACAGGGCATTGCCAGCGTGGTACTGAATCACACAGGGCATTGCCAGCGTGGTACTGAATCACACAGGGCATTGCCAGCGTGGTACTGAATCACACAGGGCAGGAAAGGGCCAGATTCTGGCCGTGGTCGGTGCTTAAGTTAGTCGATCTCAGCTTGGCTGTGGCTGGGCCTGGTATTCCTGGGATGGGGCGCAGGGAAAGGAACTATTCCTGATCACTATCCAGTGAACCT
Organism: Squalus acanthias; assembly: GCA_030390025.1. Classification (NCBI taxonomy): domain Eukaryota; kingdom Metazoa; phylum Chordata; class Chondrichthyes; order Squaliformes; family Squalidae; genus Squalus; species Squalus acanthias. Next base: position 2,404,189 of record JASTWF010000040.1, read on the forward strand.
CGGCATATAGGAACAGGAGTAGGCTATTGACCCACTCGAGCCTGTTCTGCCATTCAATGAGATCAATCCAAAACTCTGCTGCCCGTGTCCTAACTCACGCCAAGTCCCGTTCGCCTATCACCCACTGTGCTCACTGACCTACATTGGCTCCCGGTTAAGCAGCGCCTCGATTTCAAAATTCTCATCCTTGTTTTCAAATCCCTCCACGGCCCCGCCCCTCCCGATCGCTGTAACCTCCAGTCCCACAACCCTCTGAGATCTCTGCGCTCCTCCAATTCTGCCCTCTTGAGCAGCCCCGATTTTAATCACTCCACCATTAGCGGCCGTGCCTTCAGCTGCCTGGGCCCTAAGCTCTGGAATTCCCTCCCCAAACCTCTTCACCTCTCTCTCCTCCTTTAAGACGCTCCTTAAAACCGACCTCTTTGACCAAGCTTTTGTTCACCTGTCCTAATACCTGCTTATGTGGCTCGGTGTCAAATTTTTTTGTTTTATAACACTCCTGTGAAACACCTTGGGACGTTTTATTATGTTAAAGGCGCTATATAAATACAAGTTGTTGTTGATCTGGTGGGGATCGAGGGTTAAAGACAGGATTGAACTAAGCTACGACGCACACCATGGTGGAATAGTCTCATGACACTTGCAGTCGAGCTTCCGGATGAAGAACGGCCACTCGTGAGGTTCTGGAGGGCGGCCGCGGTTTAACAAAACCTCAAGGGTGAGCGAGTCCCGTCGGGGAAGGGGGAAAAATTGGAGGGAGCTGGAGATATTTTCTGCTCGGTGGGCCTTAGGGGGTCCTCAACCCTCCAGGGTTGGCCTGGAGTCTCCAGGAATTGAAGATTAATCCCCAGGACACGGCTTCAAGCAAAAAACCCAGGAGAAAAAATCATAGGGGCATTAAAGTGTTTGGTTTCCCACCTCCCCCCACCAGTTTATTTGAGAACACTCGTTATCGGAGCTGCGAGAAAGGCTGTTTGACCGGGTGGGTCAGTGGGTGAAAGCTCCAGTTGGCAGCCCTAGTGGGCCTCAAAGGGTTAATGTTAGGGGGTAAACTGATTGGGCAGGAGAGCTGTCTGAGCTTCGATCAGACAAGAACGTCTTCATTTTAGAAATCAGTCCGGCCTTGTTTCACCATGTTAATAGGGGAGGGGGAGGGGGTCAGCTGGAGGTCACCGATCCTGCATCGCGAATGCACCTTGGCCAATCGCAGTGCCTGACTGAGTCTCGTTGGGCGACACGGGTCCACAACGGGCACTGACCGCCCTCAGCTCCCTTCCCCAAAGGCTCGTCCCTCCAAGAGTGGCAGCAACGGCGATGGATTGTGACGGAGCATCGCATCCTGAGCTAGGCCCGGGCCGGTCCACACCCAGGAAAACCCCAATCGCTGGGTGTCCACAGAACGGCCATGGAACCGAACCGCGAGAGTCAGCACACACAGGAGGGAGCAATCGCGCCCCCCCTCTCTGTACCCCAACAACCGTCCACACCCACAGGAGTGGGCAAGAACCATTCCCCGAGAGAGAGAGACAACACAAAACTTTTACAATAGCAGGAGATTAAGAATTTTATTTTTATAACAAAATGTACAGGTACAGTCCTTAAAAAAAAAACTAACTCTTAAAAACCCCTCCATTCCAGGCACAGGTACAGCATTGTAAAAATTACAAACTTAAACATTTTTTTAAAAACCGATTCACACGAGAGCGAGGGAACACGCAGAACCCAGGCCTCTTTCCCTGATTACGAGCAGGCCTCTGAACAGGGACTGGAGTTACACCCTCTCTCCCCCCCCAGTGAGGGCTGCAACCCCAGGGTCACTGTACAACCGAGGGGCGGCTGCGAGCCAACAGTCCCCGAGGGACAGCGGATGAAGTCAAGACTGACCCTCTCGGACAGAGAGACGATCTTTGGGAAGGGTGCAGGGGTTGAATCACTCCACATTTAGAAGGGCTTATCCAGCGCCTTTCACGACTACCGGACGTCTCAAAGCGCTTTACAGCCAGTGAAGTACTTTTTGAAGTGTAGTCACTGTTGTAATGTGGGAAACGCGGCAGCCAATTTGCGCACAGCAAGCTCCCACAAACAGCAATGTGACAATGACCGGGTCATCTGTTTTTGTCATGTTGGTTGAGGGATAAATATTGGCCCCAGGACACCGGGGAGAATTGGGAGGGGGTGAAAGGGGGTTCAGGGACTGGAGACCAAAGGGACAGTGCAGGAAGGGGGGGCTCGTGATGCGGGATCAGATTAAGCGAGCAAAGCAAAAAATAAAAAATCACAAGCGTTGGCTTCAGAACTGCGCGCGCTCTGCCGATGCCTTGTAAGCTGGTCATGAATTCAAAAGAGAATTTCCGAGCACAGCATTTAAGCTTGCGCAGCAGAGAAAGCTTGCTGCTCCCAGGGCAGCGCAAAAGGACGATTAAAAAAACTCTCTTCCTCCAAAAGAAAAAAGGGGACTAAATAATAATAATAAATAAAAGCAGAGCTTACAGGAAGTGGGGACCACCAGAGTCCCTCGGGTCAAGGGTAGAAGACTCGACCAACACATTCACACACACCCCCCCCCCCCCCCCCCTCCCCCACGAATTCCCCTGCCCCTCGCCCCAATCCAATAATCTCAGGGACCCCCCGGAGCGAGACTGACTGAAATATTAGGACGCTTTTTTTTATATTAACAAAACCTCGATATCAAAACTAAGTTCACCCTTACTTGCTCAATCCAGTCAACTCCCCCCATCGCCCGTCCGTTTCTAAACAAAGGGAATGCCTCGTTTTAAAAAAAATAAAAATACACACTTAAAAAGCTTCTAAACAACAAATCACAAATCCACAAGTTATTGTTCAAAAAATAATAAACCCACTAGCATAAATTTACATTGTTCTACTCGATATAGATGATCCGCTCTTCATTCCACAGGTTCCTAGTGCTGCTCCTTCAGGTGAACAGGTCAAGTTGAGGTTTTAAAATGATCCTGGGGCTTCGGGCCCAGCAGAGCACCTCGGGCCTCACACAAACTCCTTGTTGCTGCTGGGAGCATTGGACCGGGCCTTGGATTTCGGGTATGACCTGGGGTAGTTAGTCTTCTTGGGGCACGAGCAGCTCAGCATGCCACCGCCGATCAGGACCAGGGCAGCACCGGCCCAGTTGACAAAGATGGCCGATCCAAACTCGTACCTGGAAAGGAAACAGGAGTGTTAGATTGCGATACAGTGCTGGGTGGGTACAGGTCTGTCACTGTATAACACTGGGGTACAGTACTGGTGGGTACAGGTCTGTCGCTGTATAACACTGGAGTACAGTACTGGTGGGTACAGGTCTGTCACTGTATAACACGGGTACAGTACTGGTGGGGACAGGTCTGTCACTGTATAACACTGGGGTACAGTACTGGTGGGTACAAGTCTGTCACTGTATAACACTGGGGTACAGTACTGGTGGGTACAAGTCTGTCACTGTATAACACTGGGGTACAGTACTGGTGGGTACAGGTCTGTCATTGTATAACACAGGGGTACAGTACTGGTGGGTACAGGTCTGTCACTGTATAACACTGGGGTACAGTACTGGTGGGTACAGGTCTGTCGCTGTATAACACTGGGGTATAGTACTGGAGGCCAACTGTCCCTCCTCTTGTGCCATCCTGACTGAGGTTGTCGAACCCGACACAGACCAGGGAGCCAATCCTGAAGTCTGTTGCCCAGCAGTCTTTCCCTGTGCCAGTCGAGAGCACAGCCAACCCTGCTCACGGCGTGACACAACAGAACATCCACCACAGGCGGATCCAGTCACTGCAGAAACACGACAGACCGGTTCGACCTCAAGTCAAACAGCCGGCAGGATTTCACAAGAGCTGGCCCACAGGGCAGGACCCGACGGTAAATTAAATAAAAAGGGAGTCACACAGAAACACGGAGCAGAGCGAACCTCCCAGGAACCGCGCCCCGAAGAAGCAGAATAGCCAATTACTTGGTGTTAACTGGAGTCAGTGGGTTGTAGAAGTCTTGCACAATCTGGTTTCCATAGTATGAGGCACCAATCAGCACACACAGGCCTGTGGAGAGAGAAGGAGATTGGCGGTGAGAGGGCGGCCAGAACATGGAGTGCCAGAGACTGCAGCCGAGGTTACGAGCGTTTCACACGGAAACGCGAGGTGTCCGCCCAGATCAGGAATTCATTCCAGCTCAAAAAAGTCAAACAACAACAACAACAACTTGCATTTATATAGCGCCTTTAACATAGAAGAACACCCCCCCCCCCCCCCACGGCGCTTCAAAATAGCGCAAACCAGACAAAAAACTGACAAAGAGCCAAATGGAGGACAACATCAGGGCAGGTGACCAAGAGGTAGGTATTAAGGAGCAAAGAGAGAGGAGCGAGAGAAGAGGTTAAGGGAGGGAATTCCAGAGCTCGGGGCCCAGGCAGCCGAAGGCACGGCCGCCAATGGTGGAGCGATGAAATTGGGGGGGGGGGGGGGGATGGGCAAGAGGCCAGAATTGGAGGAGCGCCGAGATCTGAGATAGGGAGGGGGCGAGGAGGTTACTGAGATAGGGAGGGGGGGGGGGGGGGAACGAGGGTCGTGGAGGGATTTGAAAACAAGGATGAGAGTTTTGAAATCAAGGCGTTGCCGGACCGGGAGCCAATGTAGGTCAGCGAGCACAGAGGGTGACGGGCGAACAGGCCTTGGTGCGAGATTTGGATGAGCTCAAGTTTAGGGAGGGTGGAAGATGGGAGGCCAGCATGGAGGGGTATGGGGAGAGAGCGGGAATATGGTATTGAGATAGAGGATCAGCCATGATCATATTGAATGGCCGACTCCTGCTCCTATTGTTCTATGTTTCTATGGAGAGCGTTGGAATAGTCATGTCTGGAAGTCACAAAAGCATGGATGAGGGTTTCGGCAGCGGATGAGCTGAGGCAGGGGCGGAGTCGGGTGATGTTACGGTGGTGGAAGTTGGCGGTCTTGATGATGGCGAAGGTATGGGGTCAGATCGAACAGTGAGGCGGTGAACGGGCTGCTCCAGCCCGAGATAGTGGCCAGGGAGGGATGGAAACGTCGGGTAGGAAACGGCGTTGGTCACTCGCTGGACACCGACACCTCGACTCAGTCCAGGAGAGACGGGCAGCGAGGAGGTCAGATTCAGTCTGCAAAATGTTTGAACTCCAAGCGAGCGAAGGGAGGAGCAGAACTGCCAGGAGCCAAGCCCAGCTTAGAGGAGCGCTCAATATGGCCAATTCAAACACCCAGCTTGGGAGCGCCGGCTCACCCAACATTTACCAACTCACTCGCATCCTTTGCTCTAAAGCTCAGCAAACAGAGAGATCCTTGGCAAGGCGACGCCCCTTGCGGGCTCAGCGCATTACAGCCAACGCCCTTCACCCCCCCGGCGTGCCCCAACAGAGCAGGCAGGCAGACAGGATGGACGCCCATTTAAAGAGGAAAGCTGGGGTCCTTTAGACCAGTGTCCCCTTTCACCAGGACTGAATCCAGCCCCTCCAAAAAAAGGGGGGGGGGGGGAAAACTGTATTTCTCCAGCGCCTTTCACCACCTCAGGATGTCCCAAAGCGCTTTACAGCCAATGAAGTACTTTTTGAAGTGTAGTCACTGTTGTAATGTGGGAAACAGGGCAGCCAATTTGCGCACAGCAAGCTCCCACAAACAGCAATGTGATAATGACCGGATAATCTGTTTTTCTTGTGTTGGTTGAGGGATAAATATTGGCCCAGGTCACCGGGGAGAACTCCCCTGCTCTTCTTCAAAATAGTGGCCGTGGGATCTTTTACCCGAGAGAGCAGGTAAAAGATTTAACGTTTAAAGTTTAACATCTCAGCCGAAAGACGGCACCGCCTCAGTACTGACCCTCCGACAGTGCGGCGCTCCCTCAGTACTGCCCCTCCGACAGTGCAGCACTCCCTCAGTACCGCCCCTCCGACAGTGTGGCGCTCCCTCAGTACTGCCCCTCCGACAGTGCGGCGCTCCCTCAGTACTGCCCCTCCGACAGTGCAGCACTCCCTCAATACTGCCCCTCTGACAGTGCAGCACTCCCTCAATACTGCCCCTCCGACAGTGCAGCACTCCCTCAGTACTGCCCCTCTTGACAGTGCGGAGCTCCCTCAGTACTGCCCCTCCGACAGTGCAGCAATCCCTCAGTACTGACCCTCCGACAGTGCGGCGCTCCCTCAGTACTGACCCTCCGACAGTGCGGCGCTCCCTCAGTACGGCCCCTCCGACAGTGCGGCGCTCCCTCAGTACTGCCCCTCCGACAGTGCGGCGCTCCCTCAGTACTGCCCCTCCGACAGTGCGGCGCTCCCTCAGCACTGCACTGTAAGCGTCAGCCTAGCTTTATGTGCTCAAGTCCCTGGAGTGGGACTTGTACCCACAACCTTCTGACTCAGAGGCGAGTGCACTACCCACTGAGCCACAGCTGAAGGCCTGGAGGTCCTAAATAGATCCCATCTCAACCCAGCCTTAAGGAAGTCAGACTAGACACCCACGTACACCGAATATTTTTTTTGGGGTGTGTGGGGTCCCTTGAATGGACTGCACGGACCCGTTCAAAATTTTGTACATGTCCCATTGAAAAGCCAGTGGGACCTCCAGCCAGCTGCCCAGCTCAACAGGAACATTGCGGGACTCTGTTCAAATCACCCCTCGCTGGCACGGACTCTCGCCAGGGTAGTTCCACAGGTCCCAGCTATGTACTCCCGAGTCAGGAGTCACTGGACAGCAAGCGAGGAGTCGGGACCTCCGTTGATTGCCTCTCAGTTCTCTAACCCAGAGAGCAATTGTCGTGCCCCAGCAGCTAACCCCACCCCACCCCAGACCCTCGGAACAGGATCCGAAGAGCTCCAGGTTCGTGGGTCCCACTGCCACACCGAGTTGGGCCCCAAACTTGGAAGGACCAGCGAGGTGGGAGAAGTGAAACGGGCGACCTCACCTGCAAGGATGAAAGCGATGCCTCCGCCCATCGCGATACGAGACTTCCTCACTTTGTCGTCTCCGCCGCACTTTGTACATTTCATCCCCACGCCACTGATGCCCACGGCGAGAACCCCGACCACAATGCCCACCACCATCAGGGCACGCGTTGCTTGAATGGAGGCTGAAAACGAAAGAGAGAAAGAATCCAGGGGTTAGAATGCAGTTAGACCCACAGCAGCCGAGGACCCCAATCCAACATGGGACACCTTGGCTGGGAATTTCCACAAATCGGCCCCTCCTCCCTCGTGACATTGCAGGAAGTACAGCAGAAACCCTGATTTATAGGAACAGGAGGAGGCCATTCAGCCCCTCGAGCCCGTTACACAGGAACAGGAGGAGGCCATTCAGCCCCTCGAGCCCGTTACACAGGAACAGGAGGAGGCCATTCAGCCCCTCGAGCCCGTTACACAGGAACAGGAGGAGGCCATTCAGCCCCTCGAGCCTGTTACACAGGAACAGGAGGAGGCCATACAGCCCCTCGAGCCCGTTACACAGGAACAGGAGGAGGCCATTTAGCCCCTGGAGCCTGTTCCACCATTCAATGAGATCAGGGTTGATTTGTACCTCAACTCCATCTACCCACCATGGCTCCATATCCCTTAATAGTCTCACCCAACAAAACAAAAATCTATCCATCTCAGTCTGGACATTTTCAATTGACCCCAGCCACAACAGCTTTTTGGGGGAGAGAGTTCCAGATTTCCACTTCCCTTTGTGTGAAGAAGTGCTTCCTGACATCACCCCTGAACGGCCTGGCTCTAATTTTAAGATTCTGCCCCCTTGTTCTGGACTCCCCCCACCAGAGGAAATAGTTTCTCTCGATCCACCTGATCAACTCCTTTAATCATCTTCAACACCTCGATTAGATCACTCCTTAATCTTCGATACTCGAGGGAACACAAACCTAGTCCGTGCGACCCGTCCTCGTAATTTAACCCTTCTAGGATCTGTTACCGGGAGAGGCTGACTCTTGGTAGAGGTTATAGTTACATTGCAACAGCACCTGCCCTGCAAAAGAACTTCATTGGCTGTAAAGTGCTTTGGAACGTCCCAAGCTCGCGAAAGGCACGTTACAAAATGAAATTCTCTCTTTCAAAAGAGCCGGCACAGGCACAAGAGGCCGAACGGCCTTCTATGCTGCAGGACTCCATGAACTGAAGGCACCAGAGTGGCCCCCAGTATAGGAACGCGCGTGCGGATAGGCTGCTGCCAGGAACAGGAGAAGCTCGGACAGCGATGCAAGGGTTACCTTGCAGGAGGAGTTAGAGAACAACGGCAGTGTTCAAGGAGCAGGAGGAACTGAAGAGCCGCAGTCACACGCCACCAGTCAGTTATATATTAAAAGGGTCACCGAGCTCACGACAAACAAAGCACCAGTTAACCACCGCAGGCAATGCTCAAAATAGCAGAAAGGCACTCGCCAGGGAGAAAGAAAGTCAGAGAATCAGAGAATGGTTACAGCACAGAAGGAGGCCATTCGGCCCGTCGAGCCCGTGCCAGCTCTCTGCAAGAGCACTTCAGCTAGTCCCACTCCCCCGCCCTTGCCCCGTAGCCCTGCAAATGTTTTTCCTTCAGGTACTTATCCAACTCCCTTTTGAAAGCCATGATTGAATCTGCCTCCACCACCCACTCAGGCAGCGCATTCCAGATCCTAACCACTTGCTGCGTAAATAAGTTTTTCCTCATGTCGCCTTTGGATCTTCTGCCAATCACCTTGAATCTGTGTCCTCTGGTTCTCGACCCTTCCCCCAATGGGAACAGTTTCTCTCTATCTACTCTGTCCAGACCCCTCATGATTTTGAACACCTCTATCAAATCTCCTCTCAACCTTCTCTGCTCCAAGGAGAACAACCCCAGCCTCTCCAGTCTATCCACGTAACTGAAGTCTCCCATCCCTGGAATCATTCTTGTAAATCTTTTTCTGCACCCTCTCTAAGGCCTTCACCTTCTTCCTAAAGTGCGGTGCCCAGAACTCGACAATACTCCAGTTGAGGTCGAACCAGTATTTTATAAAGGTTCATAAATTGCATTTCTATAGCGCCTTTCACCACCTCAGGATGTCCCAAAGTGCTTTACAGCCAATGAAGTACTTTTGAAGTGTAGTCACTGTTGTAATGTAGGAAATGCAGCAGCCAATTTGCACACAGCAAGATCCCACAAACAGCAATGTGATAATGACCAGATTATGTGGGTTTTAAAAAAAGTGATGTTGGTTGAGGGATAAATATTGGCCCCAGGACACCAGGGACAACTCCCCTGCTCTCTCTGAAAATAGTGGCCATGGGATCTTTTACGACCACCTAAGGGGGCAGACAGGGCCTCGGTTTAACATCTCGTCTGAAAGACGGCAGCTCTGACAGTGTGGCACTCCCTCAATACTGCCCCTCCGACAGTGCGGAGCTCCCTCAGTACTGCCCCTCCGACAGTGCGGTGCTCCCTCAGTACTGCCCCTCCGACAGTGCGGTGCTCCCTCAGTACTGCCCCTCCGACAGTGCGGTGCTCCCTCAGTACTGCCCCTCCGACAGTGCGGTGCTCCCTCAGTACTGCCCCTCCGACAGTGCAGCACTCGCCCAGCACTGCCCCTCCGACAGTGCGGAGCTCCCTCAGTACTGCCCCTCCGACAGTGCGGTGCTCCCTCAGTACTGCCCCTCCGACAGTGCGGTGCTCCCTCAGTACTGCCCCTCCGACAGTGCGGCGCTCCCTCAGTACTGCCCCTCCGACAGTGCGGCGCTCCCTCAGTACTGCCCCTCCGACAGTGCGGCGCTCCCTCAGTACTGCCCCTCCGACAGTGCGGCGCTCCCTCAGTACTGCCCCTCCGACAGTGCGGCGCTCCCTCAGTACTGCCCCTCCGACAGTGCGGCGCTCCCTCAATACTGCCCCTCCGACAGTGCGGCACTCCCTCAGTACTGCCCGTGACTGTGCAGCACTCCCTCAATACTGCCCCTCCGACAGTGCGGCACTCCCTCAGTACTGCCCCTGTGACAGTGCAGCACTCCCTCAATACTGCCCCTCCGACAGTGCAGCACTCCCTCAGTACTGCCCCTCCAACAGTGCAGCGCTCCCTCAGTACTGCCCCTCCGACAGTGCAGCACTCCCTCAGTACCGCCCCTCCAACAGTGCAGCGCTCCCTCAGTACTGCCCCTCCGACAGTGCGGCGCTCCCTCAGTACTTCCCCTCCGACAGTGCGGCGCTCCCTCAGTACTGGCACTGGGATTGCGTGCTCAAGGCTCTGGAGCAGGACATGAACCCATAACCTGATCAAGGAGGTGAGAGCGTGCTAGCCAGAGTACTTGGGAGTCAAGAACGAAGAGATTTAGAACTGGGGAACAGGGCGAGAGCGCGTGACCCCGCGCGTGAAGTTTAACCGCTGACAGGGCGCGGTTGGCCGAGTGGCCCGTTTCTATGTCGTAGCCTTGACATACTGTGCACCACAGAAAGCTCGCAGCAAGAACATAGGAACAGCCAAGAGGCACTTAAAACGCTTCCCCCACCCCCCCTCCCCTCCCCCCAACCATTTCGAATAAAACAGAACTGTAAATGCTTGGCTTAATGCAGGTGTGGCCAAAACCGGTTCGAACTGGAAAGTTCTCTTCTGCAGGCCACACAAGCACCCTCCCCTCCCCCCACACACACTCATTTGCATTTTACAGGAACTATTCTGAAAACCACAAGGTAAATACGACAAGGAAGGTGCTAAACAGCTCCCGAGCAACCAACCAGGGCCTCCCCTCCCCCTCACTCCTCTCCCAACCCCTACAGCCTCTTCCCTCACCTTCTACCAACCCCTAGTCTCTTCCACCACCCTTTTCTCTCTCCCTGCCTCTCCCCAACCCCTAGTTATTTCCCCACCTCCTCACTCCCTCCCCAACCCCTTGTCACTTCCCCACCCTCCCAATCCCGACAGCCTCTTCCCCCACCCTCTACCAACCCTTGGTCTCTTCCCCATCACCCCTCACACTCTCAACCCCTAATCTCTCTCCTCCCCCCACCCCCCCCCCCCTCACTCACTCCATCCCTAGTCGCTTCCCCCATCCCCTCACTCCCCCATGGCCTTCCTGCACTAGCCTCATGTTCCCACTCACCCTCCCGTCCACCCTGAACATTGGAGACCACCTCTCCCGTTTATCGCCAATAGGCCAAGGTGGGTGAGGAAGAGCACGGATGTGTCCCAAGAAATCGGGACAGAGCCTGGAGTGGTGGCCTGGGGATTCAATACAGACTCACCGGAACCAACCTGGCTCCTTTAAAAACACAAACCGCCCAGCCGGGGGGGGGGGGGCAAGAGCCGTGGGAAATGGGGGTCTTGGCTCCCATTGGGCGATGGCAGATCAGCAACTTCATCGCTCGGGTCCTGAGGCCAACAAGTTGTTGGTCAATGATGTACAGAACGGGAGCGTCACCCCCAGAGACATCACGGCCTAAAGTTCTCACTCCACGTTAATCAGGCCTAAATACACCCTTCCCGAGCGTGTCCCCAGCACAGTTTCCATGGTTACCTTGAATTAACGCTCCTAATCTCCCTTCCCTATCTACCGGATAAGCCTCGGAGGTCCTCCCGCTCGGGCACCCCCCCCCCACCCCTTTCAAGGTCGAAGAGCCCATGTTCCTCAAGCACTCCTCATTGTGGCTCGTTCAGGGGGAGTTAGACCGGGGCGAGGGCCGTCTTCAAAGCAATTGCGCAAGTGCCAAAAGGTCAAGAGTGTGCCAAGAACAAAAATTCTCCAAAAAAGAGGGAGATTCCGAGGGTTGTGCTCTCAGGAGAAAGTCCCGAATCCAGCCAACACCTCCGGGCATTTACACGGATGGTCGGTCGGCCCCCCCCCCCCCCCCAACCCCGGGTAGCTCACAGCCCAGGGGGAAGGGCACATCTCAAGAACTGGGCTCACTCCTGGAGCCCATAGTTAATCCGAAAAGTGGCTTCAGATCCTCAACAATTAGAAAAAAGGGACTGTTGGGTTGTTGTGCTCAGAAGCCTCTCTTTCTCCCTTCCCCCAAACAACTAGCACCTTAAACGTAGTAAAACGCCCCAAGGCGCTTCACAGGAGTGTAATCAGACAAAACAAAAAATTGACACCGAGCCACATAACGAGGTATTTGGTTTTAAGGAAGGTCTTAGATGTTTAGGGAGGGAATTCCAGAGCTTAGGGCCCAGGCAGCTGAAGGCACGGCCGCCAATGGTGGAGCGATGAAATCGGGGGATGCTCAAGAGGCAGAAATTCCTCCCCATTCCACCATTCTCGCCAAGAGTCCTTGTCTTCAGAAGAGTTCCATTGGCACCAAAAATCGTTCCCTGGTATCTCATTCAAGTGCCCATTCTTCTAACGAATCTAGATATTGTCTGGCTATTCCTCATGGGGACCTCAGTCATCACTGGACATCCATCCATGTTGTCTCGCTCTCTCTAGTAGGGGGTCACTGGTTGGACAACCCCTGGTCGATTCTTCTCCGTGAGAATGATGGTCCAGCAGAGACCAAGATTCCTCACAGGGATACCAGGAGCAGAATCCTACATTTAAAAAAACCCTACACTGTTAGTTGCGTTGTGGAGTTTCGAAACAGTCGCCAAGACAAAGCCCAGGAACACAGAACGTGTCCAAGACACACAGAAGTGTGACTCATAGAGTGGCTTGGAGATGGTTGTGAGGGGGGGGGGGGCAGGACATCATGACCCAACTGGAAGGTGGGCGACGCTGCACTGACCGAATTGGCGAGAGTGTCCGACCGCACCGCCATCTTGAATCTGAGCACCGCGCACGCACACAAAGGCCCCTTCCTCCGACAAGGACTCTGGTTCCAGGGTTAGGTTCACAATCCTCTCTCATTCTAAAGCCCTCTGTTCGACCCGTCCCCTCCAGTATCTTGCCCAAGTGGGCCTTCCTTCGTGCCCAAGCCTACACACTGAGCGTTCGATCACCAAGGGGAAGCTTCACAAACAGGCACGCCAGTGATCTCACCCAACAAGTGCACACGTATCCCTTTCTAGGGGAGCTCAGTGGAGCAGGAAGATCCCAGCTTGGGGCTTACCCACCCTCAGCCAATTGCATCATAACCAAGACTGATCCCGTCACCACCCGATACTCACACACAAGGGGGGGGCACCGGCAGGTCCCTCCCCACCCCAGGGCGTTCACACGACTCGCAGCAAGAGGTACCACCAGCCCGCCAAAGACCAGTTAACCCTGTAGAAACATGGGTGGAACCTGGGTCCCACCCAGTCTGTAAATGTTCGGTATCGGCCCACACTATTAACCCAGTGAATCTGGGGCCAGGGAGGGGGGCAAACATCTACCACACTGCTTCAGAAACAGACCGGAAAGAGGTAGACATTCCACCCCCCCACCCACAGGAAGCGGTCCACCCAACACCCCCCCCCACCCCCACCCTGTCCCCGCAGAAGACCCAAAACCCCTATCCAGCCAAGCACAATCTCCTATCTCTCGCGGTTGTACAGTATCTCGCTCAAACAATGCTCGTTTATGGCCTACATTTCACTTTTATTGTCACACTGTGTACCCAATCTGACCTTAGCATTTGGGTTTATCAATGTGTGTGTTTAAATGTCTACCAACAAGATAAGATAAAGCCACACAAGATGGCTTCCAGTGCCTGCTGCAATGGAACTGGTGGCAACTTTAAACAAGCCTAAAAAGCCACACACCCCCCACCAAGCCCCAGGTTTAATCCCAAAACATTACTCAGCAATTTACAGCTTCACAGTCCGAGGGCTGCAACAAGAGTCCCAGCAAAAAGGGCTGGGTGTAACCACACACACACACACACACACACACACAGAGATTTCAAATCGGATAGTTTGGGCGGCGGTTCTTGGTTTCAAGTCACAACTCCAGGTGGAAGAGGGGGCGAGGAGAGGATTAATCCCATTAGAGGGCAAGAGGAGGTCATTTCAAGATAGTCATGATGTGGAGATGCCGGCGTTGGACTGGGGTGGACAAAAATGAGAAGTCGCACAACACCAGGTTATAGTCCAACAGATTTATTTAATTTTACAAGCTTTCGGAGCTATTCGCTCCTTCCTCAGGTAAGTTAGCAGTGAGAGAATCTCCCAGAATTCACAATTTAAACACAGACAAAATTTCAAGATAGGAAACAGGCTTTACAACCAGTCCAACCCTCCAAACACACAGAGACTGAGAGACTAACCCAGTCCAACCACACACACACACACACACACACAGACTGACCCAGTCCAGCCCTCCCCAACACACAGACCCAGTCCCCACGCTCCTCACCTCCCAAAGCCAGGATGGAGTCGTACACCTTGCACTGGATCTGCCCGGTGCTCTGAAAGACGCAATTCATCCACAGCCCCTGGTACACGGCCTGGGCGGTGATGATGTTGTCCCCGGCGTAACTGGACATCTTCCACTGGGGCATGATGGTGCTGGCCACCACGGCGATCCAGCCCAGCAGGGCCAGGGCGAAGCCTAGAATCTGCAAGCCCGAGTTGGCCATTGCGGGTGAAATCAACACGGGATAAACTGGACTGAAATTGAGAATAAGGCAGGAAACTTTCAGTGCAAAGTTTGTCCACTTGTTAGAAGTTTTGTTGCTGTGCTGTTGCTGCGTCTATCTATCTGTGTTGCTCTCGGTCGGTCCGGTCTGGTCTGATCTGATGCAACTCTCGCCTCTTCTACCTGGCTCAGCCCCACCTGCACCTGTTTTTAACTGGGATCGCCGGGGGCGCGCCCCGCCTCCTCGGGAACGCGCGCCGGGGTTTCGACAAAACCAGAAACGAGTTTCGAGAGCAAAGGATTGCAGGGACATTTAGAATTTTCTCCAACAACAATCATTTGCAGGTGCCCAGCCCTCCCAAGGCGCTTCACAGGAGTGTCATCAAATACAGATTTGACCCTTCCCCGCACCCCCCCCCCAGCCACATAGGGAGAGATTTTAGGACAGATGTTGGGGAAGAGGTGAATTAAGGAGTGAATTAAAGGAGGAGAGAGAGAGAGGAGCCTCGCGTCCAGCCCTCTCTCGGAAATCACCTCCGTGCCGTTCCGTTCCACTCCGCGCGGGAGGGGGGGATTCCTGTACGGGCTGCTCCCGCACACTCTCCACTCTATCGTCCTCGTTCGCCGTCCGGATCTTGGCGTACCGTCTCACCGTCCAGACACCCCTTGGCGTACCGTCTCGCCGTCCAGACACCCCTTGGCGTACCGTCTCGCCGTCCAGACACCCCTTGGCGTACCGTCTCGCCGTCCAGACACCCCTTGGCGTACCGTCTCGCCGTCCAGACACCCCTTGGCGTACCGTCTCGCCGTCCAGACACCCCTTGGCGTACCGTCTCGCCGTCCAGACACCCCTTGGCGTACCGTCTCGCCGTCCAGACACCCCTTGGCGTACCGTCTCACCGTCCAGACACCCCTTGGCGTACCGTCTCACCGTCCAGACACCCCTTGGTGTACCGTCTCGCCGTCCAGACACCCCTTGGTGTACCGTCTCACCGTCCAGACACCCCTTGGTGTACTATCTCGCCGTCCGGAGGAGGTGGGGGTCCCCAGTGGAGGGCTCTCTATGCGGGAGTCCTCCCCACTTTTCCACCGGGGGACTCGGCGCGGCAGGTGTTCCACGGAGCAGTGCCGCGCCACGGGGGGTTTTTTTCAACGCAGATTCACGGACTCCGTGACTGGGGCTCGAACCCACGACCTTCTGACTCCCAGAGACGAAAGGTGCTGAGCCACTGGACGCTTCCCACCCCTAGCACACCTCAGACAGGGCCAGGCTAGGTTACAAACAACTCGGGAGAGCAGGCAACCCTCAGAGGCCAGGCAATGGCACCAGACAGCCAGGAGCAACCCCACAGTGTGGGGGAGGGGGTCAGCTCCAATAATAAACAGGAAAGATGTTTCCAATCCACACAGATAGAGCTTAAAGCAATCAGTGAAGTAGCAGGCTTCCTCTGAACTGTTTTAATATAGTTTGAAGGTTAACTCCAGGGTTAAAGATTCTGTTAAATATTTAAGGAACTGCGTGAGTAAGCGAAGGAAGCCACATCACCCTTAACTTCATTCTTCCGTCTTTCGGGATGAGACGTTAAACCGAGGCCCCCGTCTGCTCTCTCAGGTGGACGTTAAAGATCCCACGGCCACTATTTGGAAGAAGAGCAGGGGAGTTCTCCCCGGTGTCCTGGGGCCCAATATTTCTCCCTTAACCAACATAACAGAAACAGATGATCTGGTCATTGTCACATTGCTGTGTGTGGGAGCTTGCTGTGCGCAAATTGACTGCCGCGTTTCCCACATTACAACAGTGACTCCACTTCAAAAGTATGTCATTGGCTGTAAAACGCTTTGAGACGTCCGATGGTCGTGAAAGGCGCTGGAGAAATACAAGTCTTTCTTTCTTCATGACAGTGTGTTTGATGGAACAAAGAAATGGCAGACCAATTAAATACATATTTTGGTTCTGTCTTCACAAAGGAGGACACAAATAAACTCACAGAGATGTCGGGGAACATAGGGTCTAATGAGAGGGAGGAATTGAATGAAATCAGTATTTGTAGGGAAATGGTGTTAGGGAAATTGACGGGATTGAAGGCCGATAAATCCCCAGGGCCTGATAATCTACATCCTAGGGTACTTAAGGAAGTGGCCCTAGAAATAGATGATGCATTGCTGGTCATCTTTCAAAATTCTATAGACTCTGGAACAGTTCCCATGGATTGGAGGGTAGCTAATGTTACCCCACTATTTAAAAAAGGTGGTAGAGAAAAAACGGGGAATTATAGACCGGTAAGCCTGACATCGGTAGTGGGCAAAATGCTAGAGTCCATTTTAAAAGATGTAATAGCAGAGCACTTGGAAAACAGTGACAGGATCGGACAAAGTCAACATGGATTTACAAAACGTAAATCATGCCTGACTAATCTACTGGAATTTTTTGAGGATGTAACTGGTAGAATAGATAAGGGAGAACCAGTGGATGTGGTGTATTTGGACTTTCAGAAGGCTTTCGATAAGGTCCCGCATAAGAGATTAGCGTGCAAAGTTAAAGCACATGGGATTGAGGGTAAGGTACTGATTTGGATAGAGAACTGGTTGGCAGACAGGAAGCAAAGAGTTGGAATAAACGGGTCTTTTTCCGAGTGGCAGGCAGTGACTAGTGGGGTACCACAGGGATCGGTGCTAGGACCCCAGCTATTCACAATATATATTAATGATCTAGACGAGGGAACTAGATGTAATATCTCTAAGTTTGCAGACGACACAAAGCTGGG
>JASTWF010000040.1:2426405-2441106 GCA_030390025.1 Squalus acanthias
TCCACTTTGCAATTTGGGGGCGGAAACGATTACCTCATCCACCCCCTGCTTCACGACAAACAGGAATGAATCACCTCAGGTGGAAGCGCGAAGCCATAGCAACCGCGGCCTGGACTCCGACCAAAGCAACCGTGGCCTGTAATCTGCCCATAGCAACCGTGGCCTGTAATCCGACCATAGCAACCGCGGCCTGTAATCCGACCATAGCAACCGTGGCCTGTAATCTGCCCATAGCAACCGTGGCCTGTAATCTGACCATAGCAACCGCGGCCTGTAATCCGACCATAGCAACCGTGGCCTGTAATCCGACCATAGCAACAGGGGCCTGTACTCCGATCAAAGCAACCACGGCCTGTAATCCGACCATAGCAACCGCGACCCGTAATCCGACCATAGCAACCGTAGCCTGTAATCCGCCCATAGCAACTGTGGCCTGTAATCCGACCACAGCAACTGGGGCCTGTAATACGACAATAGCAACCGCGGCCTATACTCCGACTATAGCAACCGGGGCCTGTACTCCGACCATAGCAACCGCGGCCTGTAATCTGACCATAGCAACTGGGGCCTGTAATCTGCCCATAGCAACTGTGGCCTGTAATCCGACCATAGCAACCGCGGCCTGTAATCTGACCATAGCAACTGGGGCCTGTAATCTGCCCATAGCAACTGTGGCCTGTAATCCGACCATAGCAACCGCGACCCGTAATCCGACCATAGCAACTGTGGCCTGTAATCTGCCCATAGCAACTGTGGCCTGTAATCCGACCATAGCAACCGCGGCCTGTAATCTGACCATAGCAACTGGGGCCTGTAATACGACAATAGCAACCGCGGCCTATACTCCGACTATAGCAACCGGGGCCTGTACTCCGACCATAGCAACCGCGGCCTGTAATCTGACCATAGCAACTGGGGCCTGTAATACGACAATAGCAACCGCGGCCTGTACTCCGACAATAGCAACCGCGGCCTGTACTCCGACTATAGCAACCGGGGCCTGTAATCCGACCATAGCAACCGGGGCCTGTAATCCGACCATAGCAACCGCGACCTGTAATTCGACCATAGCAACCTGGGCCTGTAATACGCCCATAGCAACCGGGGCCTGTAATCCGACCATAGCAACCGCGACCTGTAATTCGACCATAGCAACCGTGGCCTGTAATCCGCCCAAAGCAACTGTCGCCTGTAATCCGCCCATACCAACCGCGGCCTGTACTACAACCATAGCAACCGCGGCCTGTAATCCGACCATAGGCCTGTAATTGAACCATAGGCCTGGCCCTGGTGGCCGCACACAGGTCCAGGCAGAGCGCGGTCGATGGGATATTCGGCCCAGCCGCCTGCCTCTTTTCCGCGGCTATGTCGGTGCCTGGGTGTCCCTGGGGAGGGTGCCCGCACTGTCCCTGTGGTGCCCGCACTGTCCCTGTGGTGCCCGCACTGTCCCTGTGGAGCCCGCGGTGTCCCTGTGGAGCCCGTGGTGTCCCTGTGGTGCCCGCACTGTCCCTGTGGTGTCCGCACTGTCGCTGTGGTGTCCGCACTGTCTCTGTGGTGTCCGCACTGTCCCTGTGGTGTCCGCACTGTCCCTGTGGTGTCCGCACTGTCGCTGTGGAGCCCGCACTGTCCCTGTGGTGTCCGCACTGTCCCTGTGGAGCCCGCACTGTCCCTGTGGTGTCCGCACTGTCCCTGTAGTGTCCGCACTGTCCCTGTAGTGTCCGCACTGTCCCTGTGGTGTCCGCACTGTCCCTGTGGTGTCCGCACTGTCCCTGTGGTGTCCGCACTGTCCCTGTGGAGCCCGCGGTGTCCCTGTGGAGCCCGCACTGTCCCTGTGGAGCCCGCGGTGTCCCTGTGGTGTCCGCACTGTCCCTGTGGTGCCCGTGGTGTCCCTGTGGAGCCCGCACTGTCTCTGTGGAGCCCGCGGTGTCCCTGTGGTGTCCGCACTGTCCCTGTGGTGTCCGCGGTGTCCCTGTGGTGTCCGCGGTGTCCCTGTGGTGTCCGCACTGTCCCTGTGGTGTCCGCACTGTCCCTGTGGTGTCCGCGGTGTCCCTGTGGTGTCCGCACTGTCCCTGTGGTGTCCGCACTGTCCCTGTGGTGTCCGCGGTGTCCCTGTGGTGTCCGCACTGTCTCTGTGGTGTCCGCACTGTCCCTGTGGTGTCCGCACTGTCCCTGTGGTGTCCGCGGTGTCCCTGTGGTGTCCGCACTGTCCCTGTGGTGTCCGCACTGTCCCTGTGGAGCCCGCGGTGTCCCTGTGGTGTCCGCACTGTCCCTGTGGTGCCCGCACTGTCCCTGTGGTGTCCGCACTGTCCCTGTGGTGTCCGCACTGTCCCTGTGGTGCCCGCACTGTCCCTGTGGTGTCCGCACTGTCCCTGTGGTGTCCGCGGTGTCCCTGTGGTGTCCGCACTGTCCCTGTGGAGCCCGCACTGTCTCTGTGGAGCCCGCACTGTCGCAGTGGTGTCCGCACTGTCCCTGTGGTGTCCGCACTGTCCCTGTGGTGTCCGCACTGTCCCTGTGGAGCCCGCACTGTCCCTGTGGAGCCCGCGGTGTCCCTGTGGAGCCCGCACTGTCCCTGTGGAGCCCGCGGTGTCCCTGTGGTGTCCGCACTGTCCCTGTGGTGTCCGCACTGTCCCTGTGGAGCCCGCACTGTCCCTGTGGTGTCCGCACTGTCCCTGTGGAGCCCGCACTGTCCCTGTGGTGTCCGCACTGTCCCTGTGGTGTCCGCACTGTCCCTGTGGTGCCCGCACTGTCGCTGTGGTGTCCGCACTGTCCCTGTGGTGTCCGCACTGTCCCCGTGGTGTCCGCACTGTCCCCGAGGTGTCCGCACTGTCCCTGTGGTGTCCGCACTGTCCCTGTGGTGTCCGCACTGTCCCTGTGGAGCCCGCGGTATCCCTGTGGTGTCCGCACTGTCCCTGTGGTGTCCGCACTGTCCCTGTGGTGTCCGCACTGTCCCTGTGGAGCCCGCGGTGTCCCTGTGGTGTCCGCACTGTCCCTGTGGTGTCCGCACTGTCCCTGTGGTGTCCGCACTGTCCCTGTGGTGTCCGCACTGTCCCTGTGGAGCCCGCACTGTCCCTGTGGTGTCCGCACTGTCCCTGTGGAGCCCGCGGTGTCCCTGTGGAGCCCGCACTGTCCCTGTGGAGCCTGCACTGTCCCTGTGGAGCCCGCACTGTCTCTGTGGAGCCCGCACTGTCCCTGTGGAGCCCGCGGTGTCCCTGTGGAGCCCGCACTGTCCCTGTGGTGTCCGCACTGTCCCTGTGGTGCCCGCACTGTCCCTGTGGTGTCCGCACTGTCCCTGTGGTGTCCGCACTGTCCCTGTGGTGTCCGCACTGTCCCTGTGGTGCCCGCACTGTCCCTGTGGTGTCCGCACTGTCCCTGTGGTGTCCGCACTGTCCCTGTGGTGTCCGCACTGTCCCTGTGGTGTCCGCACTGTCCCTGTGGTGTCCGCACTGTCCCTGTGGAGCCCGCGGTGTCCCTGTGGAGCCCGCACTGTCCCTGTGGAGCCCGCACTGTCCCTGTGGAGCCCGCACTGTCCCTGTGGTGTCCGCACTGTCCCTGTGGAGCCTGCACTGTCCCTGTGGAGCCCGCACTGTCCCTGTGGTGTCCGCACTGTCCCTGTGGAGCCCGCGGTGTCCCTGTGGAGCCCGCACTGTCCCTGTGGTGCCCGTGGTGTCCCTGTGGAGCCTGCACTGTCCCTGTGGAGCCCGCACTGTCTCTGTGGAGCCCGCACTGTCCCTGTGGAGCCCGCGGTGTCCCTGTGGTGCCCGCACTGTCCCTGTGGTGTCCGCACTGTCCCTGTGGTGCCCGCACTGTCCCTGTGGTGTCCGCACTGTCCCTGTGGTGTCCGCACTGTCCCTGTGGTGTCCGCACTGTCCCTGTGGTGCCCGCACTGTCCCTGTGGTGTCCGCACTGTCCCTGTGGTGTCCGCACTGTCCCTGTGGTGCCCGCGGTGTCCCTGTGGTGTCCGCGGTGTCCCTGTGGAGCCCGCACTGTCCCTGTGGTGTCCGCGGTATCCCTGTGGTGTCCGCACTGTCCCTGTGGTGTCCGCACTGTCCCTGTGGTGTCCGCACTGTCCCTGTGGTGTCCGCACTGTCCCTGTGGTGTCCGCACTGTCCCTGTGGAGCCCGCACTGTCCCTGTGGTGTCCGCACTGTCCCTGTGGTGTCCGCACTGTCCCTGTGGAGCCCGCGGTGTCCCTGTGGAGCCCGCACTGTCCCTGTGGAGCCTGCACTGTCCCTGTGGTGTCCGCACTGTCCCTGTGGAGCCCGCACTGTCCCTGTGGAGCCCGCACTGTCGCTGTGGAGCCCGCACTGTCGCTGTGGTGTCCGCACTGTCCCTGTGGAGCCCGCACTGTCCCTGTGGAGCCCGCACTGTCGGTGTGGAGCCCGCACTGTCCCTGTGGTGTCCGCACTGTCCCTGTGGTGTCCGCACTGTCCCTGTGGTGTCCGCACTGTCCCTGTGGAGCCCGCACTGTCCCTGTGGAGCCCGCACTGTCGCTGTGGAGCCCGCACTGTCCCTGTGGAGCCCGCACTGTCCCTGTGGTGTCCGCACTGTCGCTGTGGAGCCCGCACTGTCCCTGTGGAGCCCGCACTGTCCCTGTGGAGCCCGCACTGTCCCTGTGGTGTCCGCACTGTCCCTGTGGTGTCCGCACTGTCCCTGTGGTGTCCGCACTGTCCCTGTGGAGCCCGCACTGTCCCTGTGGAGCCCGCACTGTCTCTGTGGTGTCCGCACTGTCCCTGTGGAGCCTGCACTGTCCCTGTGGTGCCTGCACTGTCTCTGTGGAGCCCGCGGTGTCCCTGTGGAGCCCGCGGTGTCCCTGTGGAGCCCGCAGTGTCCCTGTGGAGCCCGCACTGTCCCTGTGGAGCCCGCACTGTCCCTGTGGTGTCCGCGGTGTCCCTGTGGAGCCCGCACTGTCTCTGTGGTGCCCGCGGTGTCTGCCGGTCCACCTGAAGTTTTCCGCGACCACTGGGCACCGGAGGGACCGGAGGGAATAGTCGGTACGGGGAACAACAGGGTGATTCAATCTGATAAATTTCCTTTTGTTTTAATTTTTTTTTGGAGTTTATTATTTGTGCAACTTTAAAAAGGGGCACTTTAAATTTGACTTCGACTGTCGAAAATGTCATCCTAATTGGCAATTAGAAAGGGTTGTTACCAAACCATAAGCAACTTGTTCCGCCATTTAATGAGATCAGGGCTGATCTGTATCTTGACTCCATCTACCTGCCTCGGTTCCGTAACCCTCAATACCCCTCACCCAACAAAAATCTTTCAATCTCAGTTTTGAAATTTTCAATTGACCTCCAGCCTCAACAGCTTTTTGGGGGAGAGAGTTCCAGATTTCCACCACCCTTTGTGTGAAGAAGTGCCTCCTGACATAGAACATAGAAACATAGAAAAATAGGAGCAGGAGTCGGCCATTCGGCCCTTCGAGCCTGCTCCGCCATTCAATATGATCATGGCTGATCCTCTATCTCAATACCATATTCCCGCTCCCTCCCCATACCCCTCGATGCCTTTTGTGTCTAGACATCTGTCTATCCCCTTCTTAATATTATTAAGATATATATACATATATATCTCATTAATATATATATATATATATCATTAATATATATTGTGAATAGCTGGGGTACCACAGGGATCGGTGCTAGGACCCCAGCTATTCACAATATGCGTTAATGATCTAGACAAGGAAACTAGATGTAATATCTCCAAGTTTGCAGACGACACAAAGCTGGGTGGGAGTGTGTGCCATGAGGAGGATGCCAAGAAACTCCAGTATGATTTGGACAGGTTGGGTGATTGGGCAGAAGCATGGCAGATGCAATATAATGTGGATAAATGCGAGGTTATCCACTTTGGTGTCAAAAACAGAAAGGCAAATTATTATCTGAACGGCAATAGATTGGGAGAAGGGGAAGTGCAACGAGACCTGGGTGTCCTTGTGCACCAGTCGCTGAAGGTAAGCATGCAGGTGCAGCAGGCGGTTAAGAAGGCAAATGGTATGTTGGCCTTCGTAGCGAGAGGGTTCGAGTACAGGAACAAGGATGTCTTGCTGCAGTTGTACAGGGCCTTGGTGAGACCACACCTTGAGTACTGTGTGCAGTTTTGGTCGTCTTATCTGAAGAAGGATGTTCTTGCCATGGAGGGAGTGCAGCGAAGATTCACCAGGCTGATACCTGGGATGGCAGGAATGACGTATGAAGAGAGATTGGGTCGATTAGGCTTATACTCGCTAGAGTTTAGAAGAATGAGAGGGGATCTCATTGAAACTTATAAAATTCTAACAGGACTAGACAGACTAGATGCAGGAAGGATGTTCCCGATGGCCGGGGAGTCCAGAACCAGGGGTCACAGTCTAAGGATAAGGGGTAAGCCATTTAGGACTGAGATGAGGAGGAATTTCTTCACCTAGAGAGTGGTGAACCTGTGGAATTCTCTACCACAGAAGGCAGTTGAGGCCAATTCATTAAATATATTCAAGAAGGAGTTAGATATATTTCTTAAAGCTAAAGGGATCAAGGGATATGGAGAGAAAGCAGGGACAGGGTACTGAATTTGGATGATCAGCCATGATCTCATTGAATGGCGGAGCAGGCTCGAGGGGCTGAATGGCCTACTACTGCTCCTATCTTCTATGTTTCTATGTTAAATATATTCAGTGACTTGGCCTCCACAGCTGTCTGTGGTAGAGAATTCCACAGGTTCACCACCCTCTGAGTGAAGACATTTCTCCTCATCTCAGTCCTAAATGTCCTACCCCGTATCCTGAGACTGTGACCCCTGGTTCTAGACCCCCCAGCCAGGGAAACATCCTCCCTGCATCCAGTCTGTCTAGCCGTGTCAGAATGTTATACGTTTCAATGAGATCCCCGCTCATTCTTCGAAACTTTGAACGGCCTGGCTCTAATTTTAAGGTTCTGCCCCCTTGTTCTGGACTCCCCCCACCAGAGGAAATAGTTTCTCTCTATCCACCCTATCAGCTCCTTTAATCTTCTTATACACCTTTATTTTTATTCATTCCTGGGATGTGGGCGTCCCTGGCAAGGCCGGCATTTATTGTCCATCGCTAATCGCCCTCGAGAAGGTGGTGGTGAGCCGCCTTCTTGAACCTCTGCAGTCCGTGTGGTGAAGGTGCTCCCACAGTGCTGTTAGTGGGGAGGGGGGGGGCAAGTTCCAGGATTTTGACCCAAATTTGATCCCTTGCCCCCACTATTTAGTTTAAAGCCCTCTCTACCGCCCTAGTTATACGACTCGCCAGAACACTTGTCCCAGCACGGTTCAGGTGAAGACTGTCCCAACGATACAGATCCCACTGTCCCCAGTACTGTTGCCAGTGCCCCAGGAATTGAAACCCATTTCTCCCACACCAGTCTTTGAGCCACGCATTCATCTCTCTAATTTTATTTACCCGATGCCAATTTGCTCGTGGCTCAGGTAATAAGGCAGACATTATTACCCTTGAGGTTCTGCTTTTAAATTTAGCCCCTAGCTGCTCATACTCTCTCAGAAGAACCTCTTTCCTAGTTCTACCTATGTCGTTGGTACCTACATGGACCATGACTACTGGCTCCTCCCCTTCCCACTGCAAGTTCCTCTCCAGCCCAGAGTAGATGTCCTGAACCCTGGCACCGGGCAGGCAACACAGCCGTCTGGACTCTCGCTCTTGGCCGCAGAGAACTGTATCTATCCCTCTGACTATGCTGTCCCCAATTACCACGACATTCCTATTGACTCCCCCCGCTTGAATGGCTTCCTGTACCTCGGTGCCACGGTCACTTTGCTCATCCACCCTGCAGCCACCGCTTTCATCCATACAGGCCGCAAGAACCTCAAACCTGTTGGACAATTGCAAAGGCTGAGGCTCCTCCACCTCCTGGGTCCCCATACCTGCCTCACTCGCAGTCACATCCTCCTGTCCCTGACCACTGACCAAATCAGAAGACCCTATCCTAAGGGGTGTGACTGCCTCCTGGAATAAAGTGTCCAGGTAACTTTCCCCCTCCCTGATACATCTCAGAGTCCACAGCTCGGCCTCCAGCTCATCAACTCGGAGCCGAAGCTCCTCAAGCCGCAGACACTTACCGCAGACGTGTTCGTCCTGGATCAGACTGGCGTCCAGGAGCTCCCACATCCAGCAGATCACCCCTTAATCATCTATACTCGAGTGGCTATATAGTCAAAGAGTCATACAGCACAGAAAGAGGCCCTTCGGCCCATCGTGTCCGCGCCGGCCATCAAGCCCTGTCTATTCTAATCCCATTTTCCAGCACTTGGTCCGTAGCCTTGTATGCTATGGCGTTTCAAGTGCTCATCTAAATGCTTCTTGAATGTTGTGAGGGTTCCTGCCTCTACCACCTTTCAGTCAGTGAGTTCCAGATTCCAACCACCCTCTGGATGAAAAAGTTTTTCCTCAAATCCCCTCTAAACCTCCTGCCCCTTACCTTGAAACTATGCCCCCTGGTTATTGACCCCTCTACTAAGGGGAAAAGTTCCTTTCTATCTACCCTATCTATGCCCCTCATAATTTTGTACACCTCAATCAGGTCCCCCCTCAGCCTTCTCTGCTCTAAGGAAAACAACCCCAGCCTGTCCAGTCTTTGTTCATAGCTGAAGCGCTGCAGCCCAGGTAACATCCTGGTGAATCTCCTCTGCACCCTCTCCAATGCAATCACATCCTTCCTATAGTGTGGCGACCAGAACTGCACACAGTATTCCAGCTGTGGCCTAACCAGCATTCTGTACAGCTCCATCATAACCTCCCTGCTCTTATATTCTATGCCTCAGGCTAATGAAGGCAAGTATCCCATATGCCTTTTTAACCACCTTATCTACCTGTCCTGCTGCCTTCAGGGATCTATGTACATGCACACCAAGGTCCCTCTGAACCTCTGTCCTTCCTAGGGTCCTACCATTCATTGTGTATTCCCTTGCCTTGTTAGTCCTCTCAAAATGCATCACCTCACACTTTTCAGGGTTAAATTCCATTTGCCACTGTTCTGCCCATCTGACCAACCCATCTATATTGTCCTGTAGCCTGAGGCTTCCCTCCTCGCTATTTACCAGTCCACCAATTTTCGTGTCATCTGCGAACTTACTGATCATACCTCCTACATTCATATCTAAATCATTAATGTACACTACAAACAGCAAAGGACCCAGCACCGATCCCTGCGGTACACCACTGGACACAGGCTTCCAGTCACAAAAACAACCTTCGACCATCACCTTCTACCTCCTGCCACTAAGCCAATTTTGGATCCAATGTGCCAAGTTGCCCTGGATCCCATGGGCTCTTACCTTCTTGACCAGTCTCCCATGCGGCACTTTGTCAAAAGCCTTACTGAAGCCTATATAAGCCTAGTCCATGCTGTAGCCTGCAATTGAATCAATTAAGATATTTCCAATATCTCAGGTCTAGACTCAATGACCGGGAGTCACCCCAAAGTTATGCCAGCGCTGTCTCTGTGGGCAGTTCACCTCACGCAAGGCCGAACCGGAGACAGCAGACCTGTCAACACCTCCGGACAGTGGGCAGTTTATGTTATGAACCACATCCATTTTAAATGGTAATGCGACTTTCGCCCACTCCATTCTTCCCCCTGCTCTCCTGAAGGTGCTGATTCTCGCTGGGGTAGGTCCGACTGTCCTGCAGTACTGAGGGAGCGCCGCACTGTCGGAGGGGCAGTACTGAGGGAGCGCCGCACTGTCGGAGGGGCAGTACTGAGGGAGCGCCTCGCTGTCGGAGGGGCAATACTGAGGGAGCGCCGCACTGTCGGAGGGGCAGTACTAAGGGAGGCGCTGCACTGTCGGAGGGGCAGTACTGAGGGAGCGCCGCACTTTCGGAGGGGCAGTACTGAGGGAGGCGCTGCACTGTCGGAGGGGCAGTACTGAGGGAGTGCCGCACTGTCGGAGGGGCAGTACTGAGGGAGCGCCGCACTGTCGGAGGGTCAGTACTGAGGGAGCGCCGCACTGTCGGAGGGGCAGTACTGAGGGAGCGCCGCACTGTCGGAGGGGCAGTACTGAGGGAGCGCCGCACTGTCGGAGGGGCAGTACTGAGTGGGGGCCGCACTGTCGGAGGTGCTGTCTTTTGGATAAGACATTAAACCGAGGCCCCCGTCTGCTCTCTCAGGTGGACGTAAAAGATCCCACAGCTACTATTTCGAAGAAGAGCAGGGGTGTTCTCCCCGGTGTCCTGGCCAATATTTATCCCTCAATCAACATCACTAAAACAGATTATCCGGTCATTATCACATTGCTGTTTGTGGGAGCTTGCTGTGCGCAAATTGGCTGCTGAGTTTCCTGCATTACAACAGTGACCACACTTCAAAAAGTACTTCATTGGCTGTAAAGTGCTTTGGGACGTCCTGAGGTGGGGAAAGGCGCTGGAGAAATGCAACTTTTCAGTCTTTTTGCTCGATTTATTTTCCACGAACGATCAGGATATTGGAGCTAATTCCCGGCCCGGAGGAATTCTGCGAGGCAGTCTCCACGGTGCGATTCGCTGTCTGCTGGGACAATCCAGTTCCATCAGCACCGTGAGTTAAACCAAGCGAAGCCGATGCTTCGACACCTTCGGTAAATAAAGGCTTGAGTGCGAAACTGTGCCGCACCCAGACACAATAACCAACCACCGACTGAGCTTCTACACTGAGCACAGACAGGGCACGGAGAGCACGTTCTATCTCCCTGCTCTTACTGACTCTCACTGGGGTACAGTTCCCCAGACACTGACTCTCACTGGGGTACAGTTCCACAGACACTGACTCTCACTGGGGTACAGTTCCACAGACACTGACTCTCACTGGGGTACAGTTCCACAGACACTGACTCTCACTGGGGTACAGTTCCACAGGCACTGACTCTCACTGGGGTACAGTTCCAGACACTGACTCTCACTGGGGTAAAGTTCCACAGTCACTGACTCTCACTGGGGTACAGTTCCACAGACAATGACTCTCACTGGGGTACAGTTCCACAGGCACTGACGCTGACTGGGGTACAGTTCCACAGACACTGACTCTCACTGGGGTAAAGTTCCACAGTCACTGACTCTCACTGGGGTACAGTTCCACAGACAATGACTCTCACTGGGGTACAGTTCCACCGACAGCGACTCTCACTGGGGTACAGTTCCACACACACTGACTCTCACTGGGGTACAGTTCCACACACACTGACTCTCACTGGGGTACAGTTCCACACACACTGACTCTCACAGGCGCACTGAATGCCCCCCAGTAGCTCATCAATTCTTTTTCGGTAATCCTAAACACCGTGTCCTCTGGATATTCAAACCGTAAATGCGTTGACTCTGAGGCTGATGTTATAAATGTGGCATAACAACAGAAAATGTTGGAAACACTCAGCAGGTCAGGCAGCATCGAGGAGAGAGAAACAGCAGCAACATTTCGAGTCTGGGACCCTTCGTCAGAACTGGAAAAGTTTAGAGAAGAGAGAGTTTTAAGCAAGGGGAGGGAGGAGGGGAGGATAGAACAAAGGGAAGGTCTGTGATCGGCTGGAAGGCCGGAGAGATTGACTGACAAAAGGGGTGATGGTGCGAGGCAAAAGGAGATGGTAATGGGACAAGTTAAGAAACAAAAGATGGCTCGAGATGAGGTGTGAATGATGATGTCGGCATCGTTAACATCTAGAAAATAAGAGAAGCACCAAAATAAAGTAAAGAAATACAGGGGCAGGGGTTCTGGTCTGAAATTGTTGAACTCGATGTTGAGTCCAGAAGGCTGTGAAGTGCCGAATCGAAAGATGAGGTGCTGTTCTCACATTGAACAACTTCTCCTTTGACTCCACTCACTTCCTCCAAATTAAAGCTGTTGCTATGGGAACCTGCATGGGTCCTAGCTATGCCTGCCTTTTCGTGGGATATGTGGAACATTCCTTGTTCCAGTCCTACTCGGGTCCCCTTCCTCACCTCTTTTTCCGGTACATTGATGACTGTATCGGTGCCGTTTCCTGTTCTCGCCCTGAACTAGAAAATTTCATTCATTTTGCTTCCAATTTCCACCCTTCCCTCACCTTCACATGGTCCATCTCCGACTCTTCCCTTCCCTTCCTCGACTTCTCTGTCTCCATCTCTGGGGATAGGTTATTGACCAACATTCACTACAAGCCCACTGACTCCCACAGCTACCTGGACTACACTTCCTCCCACCCCGCCTCCTGTAAGAACTCTATTCCATTCTGCCAGTTTCTCCGTCTCCGCCGCATCTGCTCTGACGATGCCACCTTCCATACCAGTGCTTCCGACATGTCTTCCTTTTTCCTCAACCGAGGATTCCCCTCTACCGTGGTCGACACGGCCCTCGACTGTGTCCGTTCTATCTCCCGCACTTCTGCCCTCACCCCTGCCCCTCCCTCCCAGAACCACGATAGAGTTCCCCTTGTCCTCACCTTTCACCCCACCAGCCTCCACATTCAACGGATCATCCTCCGCCATTTCCGCCACCTCCAGCGTGATCCCACCACCAAACGCATCTTCCCCTCACCTCCCCTTTCAGCATTCCGAAGGGACCGCTCCCTCCGCGACACCCTAGTCCACTCCTCTACCACCCCCAGCACCCCTTCCCCTTCGCCCGGCACCTTCCCGTGCAAGCGCAGGAGATGCAACACATGCCCTTATACCTCCCCCCTTCCCACTGTCCAGGGCCCCAAACACTCCTTCCAGGTGAAATAGCGATTTACTTGTACTTCTTGCAATTTAGTATACTGTATTCGCTGCTCACGATGCAGTCTCCTCTACATTGGGGAGACCAAACGCAGATTGGGCGACCGCTTTGCGGAACACCTCAGTTCAGTCCGTAAGGGTGACCCCGAGCTTCCGGTCACCTGTCACTTTAATTCACCGCTTCACTCCCACTCTGACCTCACCGTCCTCGGCCTCTTACACTGTTCCAATGAAGCTCAACGTAAGCTCAATGAACAGCACCTCATCTTTCGATTAGGAACTTTACAGCCCTCTGGACTCAACATCGAGTTCAACAATTTAAGACCATAACCTCTGCTCCTATCATTTTTTTTTCTCTCTCACACACGGCAGCTGTTGATGATTCTGCCAGTGTCATTTACACTTCCTCTAGAGCCATCTTTTGTTTCTTAACTTGTCCCATTACCATCTCCTTTTGCCTTGCCCCATCATCCCTTTTGTCTCTTAGGGGGAGAAATTCGGTATCGCCCCGTTTGGGGCGCAATTATCGGCCGGGCGCAAAGTTTAGCGCCTGGAGCTAATTATCGCCTCCGACTGCAAACTTGGCTTCTATC
Organism: Squalus acanthias; assembly: GCA_030390025.1. Lineage (NCBI taxonomy): Eukaryota > Metazoa > Chordata > Chondrichthyes > Squaliformes > Squalidae > Squalus > Squalus acanthias. The sequence continues at coordinate 2,439,680 of JASTWF010000040.1, forward strand.
GCCCCTGGAGGTGATTGGAGCACTAAATCAGGCGCTACACACCTCTCTTAAGGCGCTAACGCCGAGGAGCAAGGCGCCACCTCAGAGCGCTGGCGAAGCTCATGTGATGTCAGTGAGCAATGGAACACAGACACACTGGCGCCGGCCAGTTCTTAAAGGGGAGGGTCGATCTTGCTTTCCATCCACACCCTGCTCATTGCAGCCTTGAATCTCGGCCTGGAGAGACCTGTACATCAATTCTGCTGGAAAGAACAATGGAGAGGCCCAGGGAAAGAGCTCAGAGTGCAGCCCCCATAGTTTCTTCTAAATCGATGCAAGGAAGGTCAAATCAAAATGAACCTGCAAAGAGCTGCTCAGTACCCAAAACTCCTTCACACAGCGCTGAATCTCTCCAGAAGTCTGTCTCTCTCTCTCTCAGAGTGTGTGGTGCAAAAATGTCGCCGACAAAAAAAGGCAGGAAGCGGTCGCCTTTAAATAGCGCTCCACCAGTCCCTTCCTGACTGCAAAACGCTCCCCTCAACCTGTCGTTGCTAGCGGCAGGCGGTAAGGCAGGGGGCGCCACTCAATATCCGGTCCGGGGCGCTACCGGGGCGTTGCACGCTCGACTGACGTCATGATCTGCGGGCGCAGGAGATCGTGGCGATAGTGTTTAGCGCAGCCGCAAAATGTCTGGTAAATTTCGCGAGCGGCGCAAACATCGCCGCGCCCGGGCGCTAGTTGCTTTGTGCCCCATTAGCGCCCTCTTAGGGCACTAACGGGAGGCGCAAAACAACCGAATTTTTCCCCCTTAACCTCTCCTGCCTTCCATCCTATCACAGACCTTCCCTTTTGTTCTTTCCTCCCCTCCCCCCTGTCCATGCCCCTACACTTGCTTAAAAATCTGTTACATCTCTAACTTTTTCCAGTCCTGATGAAAGGTCATCGACCTGAAACGTTAACTTTGTTTCTCTCTCCACAGATGCTGCCTGACCTGCTGAGTATTTCCAGCATTTTCAGTTTTTATTGCTGTTCCTCGAGCTTACGTTGAGTTTCATTGGAACAGTGTAAGAGGCTGCTCCTCCCGCTCATGTCTGCCCACTGCTGCCCCCAGTGCCCGCTCACTGCTGCCCCCTAGTGTCCGCTCACTGCTGCCCCCAGTGTCCGCTCACTGCTGCCCCCCAGTGTCCGCTCACTGCTGCCCCTAGTGTCCGCTCACTGCTGCCCCTTAGTGTCTGCCCACTGCTGCCCCCAGTGCCCGTTCACTGCTGCCCCCCCAGTGCCCGCTCACTGCTGCCCCTAGTGTCTGCCCACTGCTGCCCCCAGTGCCCGCTCACTGCTGCCCCCTAGTGTCCGCTCACTGCTGCCCCCTAGTGTCTGCTCACTGCTGCCCCCTAGTGTCTGCTCACTGCTGCCCCCTAGTGTACGCTCACTGTTGCCCCCCTAGTGTC